>QLTV01004250.1:943186-962847 GCA_003457575.1 Thermophis baileyi | reverse complement strand
AGAGAATGGGATTAGCCCACACTCAAGATATTAATTTGTTAATTTGTCTCTTTAGCTCTGCATTTTGTAGCCCAAATATGCCCACCCACTTTCTGAAGAGCTTAAATGACCTCTCTGCTAAAGGGTTTCACTTTATGAGCAAGAGTTGGCTGCTGATGGTTATCATTGCATTTTAACTATTTTAATTCCTCAAGGTGCTCTGGCACCCTACCTGATTTGTAACTCCAGCTTGCAGGTATTTCTAATCTAATTTAGGGCAGCTTTTTGCAAGCAAAGAAGCTTTTTGTATTTTTGTACAGGTAATCCTTGACTTACAACAGTTCATTTAGTGACCATTCAAAGTTACAATGGCACTGAAAAAAGTGACTTATGACCGTTTTTCACACTTACGACCGTTGCAGCATCACCACGGTCACGAGAGGCCAGGCGAGAAGCACCCCTCGATGTGAGTGACGTTGAGTTGGCCACGCCCACCCAGTTACATGACCACCTGGCCACTTCTGAAATATCAACAATTGTTCTCTCATCACGTTACATCTTTCCCCCTTATCATTCTTTATTACTCCTATCAGGCTTTTTGTCTTTTTAACTTGTGTAGCTCTAGCCAACATTCTAGAATTTTTATTACTATTTTCATAAAATTCCCTGTTTAAAAATATTAGATTTCTTTGAACTTGTTCTATCTCAATATTTTGCAACTCTTTTCTTTTAGCTAATAATTCTAACATAATCCTATTCTCTCTACTTTCTATATATTTACTCTCTAGTTCCCTAATTTCCTCCTCCAACCATTTTATATATTTCTTTTTGTTTTTTTATATTATAAGAGTATTTTATCCCTAAACCTCTCACTACTGCTTTCATTGCATCCCATATTACACCTATATTACTACCTCCATTTATAGTCCATATTTCTTTTAATTCTCTTTCCATTTTTTCTAAAATCTCTATTTTTAAAAATCCTCAAATCCATTTTCCATCTACTTGCCTGTTTATAATCATAATCTATTTCCATTTCCATAGTTACCAATGCATGATCAGGTATTTTAATTATTTTTATCTCTGCTTTCATTATTTTAGATAAAATTTCCGGTGTTACAAATATATAATATATATCTATTCTTGTAAAAATTTTATGTCTACCAGAAAAATAGGTATAACTCTTTTGATTACCATGTAATTCTCTCCAAACATCTTTCAATCTATTTCTATTAATAAATTTTCTTAAATCTGTATTATTATACTTTATTTCCGCTTTTGATGGATTGGATTTGTCAATTCCGCTATCCATAAGCATATTATAATCACCTGCCATTATCACATAACCTTTTTTGACTTCTTCTATTTCTTTATATACCCTATTATAAAACTCTCTTTGATTTATGTTAGGTTCATACAAGTTTGCTAAGGTAACCTCTTGTTCATAAATCGAGCCTTGAATTATAAGAAATCTTTCCATATCATCCCTTTTTATGGCTTTTATCATAAATTCACATCTTTTAGCTACAATGATTGCTACCCCTCTTGCTTTTGATGTACCAAATGCCTTTTCATATACATCAGCCCAGTATAACCTAAGTTCATTCATCCCTTCTTTCTTTTGATGTGTTCTTGTAAAAATACAATATCTATTTTCTCTTTTTTAATTGATTTTTCAATTCTTGCTCATTTATATTTTCCCCCCAAGCCATGTACATTCCATGTAGCTACCTTCAACGATTTCCCCATCTATTCCTCATATTACATATTACCTTTGGTCTCCATATGTGCTCTAACATAAATCTTACAAAACTAAAATACCCACGGTATACATATTATCCCAAAACGTAAATAACCTCTTACCCACCCATATACATATATGATGTCCCCCTTCCCTTCTTCAGATCTTCCTCCTCTCCGCCGCATAAGGCCTTTGGGGGGGAGAAGAGGAACCATCTATACATGGACTTCGGGCGCCCACTCCACCTCCCTTAACCATCTTTACCCTATTTCTACACCCAAACATATGTTATAGCACATATCCCTTAATATAACTATTACAAATATTTATATTCTGTCTCTACAGCGACCTTGTAACTACTGTTGCTTCATCCAACCTCCCTTTCTTCTGTAGATCTTCTTTCTTCTTCTCTATCTCCCTTCTTGTAAATCTCGACATCTCATTCACTTTCTGGATTTGCTCCATGACCTCTTCTTTATTGATGATTCTGAGCTCCCTTAATTAATTTCTCCATCGCCTCCTCCTTTGTTTCAACTCTATAAGATCTTCCACCATATGAAAATCTCAAAAAAACTGGATAACCCCAGCTATAATTAATATTATTTTTCTTCAGTAATTGACAAACTTGATGCATCTCTCTCCCCCATTGTAAAGTCTCACTACTTAAATCTGGAAAAACTTGTATCTGATGACCCCCAAACACTATCAACGCCATATTTCGCAATTTACACATCAATTATTCTTTTTTTTGCGTAAGACCAGAGTTGTATCACAATGTCTCTCAGCAATTTTCTTCCCAACCTTTTTGGGCCGACTCTATGTATTACATCAATATCATATCTTGTAAAGGGGACATCTGGGAGGATCAAGGTAGCCCAGTCCAATACTTCTTGGATCAACTTTGCTTCATTTTCTTCACTTTTCTCCGGATATCCACGTATCTGTAAATTTGAGTGGTGCTGATGGTTCCGTATCTCAATCAAATCCTTTTTCACCTGATGCATCATAGTTATCTGGCTTTTTAACACCCTCATCATGTTCTCCCATCTGAGTCCTCACTTCTGTAATATTTTGTATAAGTATTTTATTTGTCAACCTCGTATTAGATAATATATATAAGTATAAACATGATTTGGATACATGAAATGAATACGAATAAAAGGGAACATTAGGACAGGGACGGTGGGCACTCTGGTGCGCTTATGTACGCCCCTTACAGACCTCTTAGGAATGGGGTGAGGTGAACAGTAGACAGTCTAAGGTTAAATTTTGGGGGGTTTGGGGATGAAACCACAGAATCAGGTAGTCCATTCCAGGCGTTGACCACTCTGTTGCTGAAGTCGTATTTTCTGCAATCGAGATTGAAGTGGTTTACCTTGAGTTTGTATCGATTGTTTGCCAGTGTATTATTGCGGTTGAAGCTGAAGTAGTCATTAACGGGTAGGACGTTGTAGGAGATACCTCTGGACTCGCTCAATTGTGTTAATGTCCAATATACAGTGTGGGTTCCAGACTGATGAGCTGTATTCGAGAATTGGTCTAACAAATGTTTTGTATGCTCTGGTTAGTAGTGTAATATTACCGGAGAAGAAGCTACTTGCAAGATTAGATTTACAACTCTTAATGCCTTTTTGGCGATGTTGTTACAGTGGGCTTTGGCACTTAAATCATTAGATATGAGTACTCCAAGGTCCTTGACAGAGTGAGGGTCGTCTACAAGGTCATGTCCACTCAGCTTGTATTTTGTGTTCTGATTCTTTTTGCCAATGTGTAAGACAGAGCATTTGTTGGTTGAGATTTGGAGTTGCCAATTGTTTGACCATTCTGACACATCCTGACTTTGTTTCACCAAATCTGTTATTCTTACGTCCATACTATCCATTTTATCATTTATTTGCTTCAAATCCTCCTTTATATTTATCTTCATTTCTCTTAACTCTTGTAAGAGAACATCAAATTTATCTGAGTCAGTGATTTCTCATACCAATTTCAGCATGAAAAGGCACATGATGTGGTATGGCAAGAGGGTTTTTGTGTAAATTATATTAATGGGGAATTTGGGGGTTTATTATGGAGGATAATTTCTTTTCTTAGCAGAAAATGAAGCAGTTACCATTCAGAATTCAATTTTCAGTTTTTGGGATCTATCTAATGGTATTCCTCTGGATCATGTTTTGAATCATTTTTTATTCTATTCAATATAATGGTGAATGATCTGCTTGTTTTTACCTCAAGGGGTGAACTGCACTGTTTGAGGATGACTGCACACTGGATTAGGAATAGGAATTTGAGAAGAGCAGAACAATTGAACAAGGCTCCTAGCAGTTTAGAACAGCAGGGAAAAACTTGGGAGTTTTACATTTTTCTCAACTAAGTCTGCAGGGCTGGATTTTGGGCAAAAAGAGGACTACGGTGAATACTATGGTATCTAATGCTTGACTGTTTTTATGTAATTCTCCTAGTAAACCTTGGCCTGAACTGGACCTTAGATGCTGCAGTATCTTTGTATCCAATCCAGCATGTATTAGCTTCCCAGGGGTTTGTTGGAGGGCAAGATTTTTTGGGAGGGCCTGGGGAATAAGATTTAGTTATTACACCTTTGACTTTTTAACAGCATTTCCCGATTTTGATTCCTGTACAACAGAAGTTGACGCTCACAGTACAACCCTGACAACAGCCACCAATGACTGGCATTCCGACTGCCACCTCCACTTAAACCTGCTTTTCAAATGCAGGCCTCGCGGCTTAGGTTTCAGATGGTTCTCCTCCATATATTTTGCCCACGCAGCTAATCCGAGTAAGAAGCTACGCTGCGTCGAAGCGGCGGCCCATAATTGATTCGCCCGTTTTGAACGTGCTACGGAGAGGACCGCAGACACGTGTAACGCTGTACGTAGCCGATTCAGGTGTGAAGCAAATCTGGCGGAGACAGCACGAAAACACGGCTCCGGACCTGAGAGCAAGAAACCGGAAGCTACCTTGGCACACACACCCCCACACACACACACCGGAAACAGGAACCAGCAAGGAATCACGGGGCCTGAAAAGGTCACGCGTCATTTCCTGTTCCCGTTTTCTCTTAATGGTGCGTCCTCTTGGGCGGGCCGTTGATAGAGTGAGGACGTGGCAGCTCGGAGGAATCGCAGAGTGGACTGGGAGGGGCACTTCCGGGGAGCGCCCGGCCCAGGAACCGGAAGTGGTCATCGCCGGGGCCGCTGGCTGTGGTGAGTCCTGGGCCGAGCGCTGGTTCCTGGCGCGGGCGGCCCGTCGGAGAAGAGAGGGGCCCCGCTGTGGCTTCCTAGTCGTCCGGCCCGGGCTCACGTTTGCACCTGCCGGCCGGCTCCGACCGCCTTCGAAAGGGCTCCAGATTGGCCTGGGCCCTTCCCGCCGGCTAGTCTTCCCTCTTGCCCCTTTCCTGGCGGCTCTGGGCGGGAGCAGTTGAGAGCAGCGGCAGCGAGGAGCTCGCCTGCCTCCCTTTCCCTCGTGCTCGGGGTCTGTTCGTGATGGGTGAGTGTGCTGCGGGGCTCCTGGGTTCTGACGAAATGCCCTAAGCGAGAACCGGCTGCGTGCGGGACTGGCGATTCTGGGCTTCATGGGAGGTCCTGCTCCTCCCTCGCCTGAAGCCAGAAGCCAGTCTCCCTGAGCGGCCGGAGGACCGTGAACCCTCGGAGGCATGTGCAGGCTAGTCTGTTTCTGGCGCTTTACAAAAATGACTCCTCGATTTATCACAACAACAAACTCCACATCCACAATAGCGATAAGGCTGCCACGCTACATCTCAGCTGGTCCTGAACCGTCCCGGATTGTAGGAACAAAGGGAGTTTGAATACTTTTAAGCTGTACTCAAACCTGTGCATTGTGCTGTACGCCAGGCAACTTAGCCGTAATACTTCCCTATTTCGAACGTTATATATCTTACTCTTTACAACCAAATCATAAGATCAGAATCTAAACGTATAATGGGTAGAGTTTTGAATTGTTAGAGTACTTTTATTTTCTCCCACAACAAATTTATTCCATAATAAACCATATTTTGTTGATTAATTTCTCTTACGCCCTGAATTTCTAAAATTTTCCCGGTAAGCGTTTTTTAAAACTAAAACTTCATTTTGTATATATGTATTTTCAAAATGCAGCACCTAATTAATGGGTATATATAGGTGTTCTAACAGTTATGTTTATAAAGATATGGCACTTATAGCTGTGCATTAACATAATTTGTTAAATAAGTTTTAGTCATTGGATTCATGTAATTGCTCCGCTAAAGCAATAAAGGGGACATTTTAGCTTAGTGCGGTATATAAATCCATCCATAGAATATAAGAAAAGGAAGTATTTAAAAGATGTAATTGTCTATTAGTATGATAGTTACAGATATCAGTTATTTCCTTTTGGTGTTTTGGATTATCTTTGTTGATTGCATACATAGTCAGGTATAGGAGTAGAGCTTAAAAGTTTCCATAATTATGTGTCTCTCCTTAGGGAAAATTGTTTTGGTTTACTAGCTTACTCCTATTTTTATTAAACTTTTTTTTGCCCTTTCTCTGCTTTTTTTTCTTCTCTCAGTAACATCACTATGGTATAGCTGACTTTATCTCTCAGTTACTTCTTAAGCAAGATTTTAATATTAGTCATTGGTAGCCCTTGACTTACAAGAGTTCGTTTAGTGACCAAAGTTACAACGGCACTGAAAAAAGTGACATGACCATTTTTCACACACCCATTGCCGTCGCCTCATGGTCATGGGATCAAAATTCAGTTGCTTGGCAACTGACTCATGTTTATGACAGTTGCAGTGTCACAGGTCATGTGATCACCTTTTGCGACTTCCGACAAGCAAAGTCAATGGGAAAGCCAGATTCACTTAACAACCGTGTCGCTAATGTAACTTCAGTGATTACTTAACAACTGTGTCAAGAAAGGTGGTAAAATGGGGCAAAATTCACTTAACAAATATCTCACTTAGCAACAGAAATTTGGGGCTCAATTGTTGAGGACTACCTCTATTTAGAATGGACTGGTTAGGCTACTGAATCCAACCCTCTATTCATTATAGAATGATACAGTGCAGAAAATAAAATAAAATTATTCCAAAGTAATAATTGGCTAACCTCCATTTGAACACATCTGATGAAGGAGAATATAATAAATTCCTGCCAATTTCTCTTGAAGTTGTTTTTTACAGTGATTTTTTTCTTAGAATTATTTTCTACCAGACGATTATTTCACTATTATATCCATCCTTTCTCAAGGCTACTCCTGCCCAGCTCCTTCCGTGTACTTCATAGAGCACTCTTTTTCATTCTTTGAGGTGGGGTTGACCAAAGGAGAGTACAGCAAAACTTCTTATATATTTATACATTACATTTATTTATTTATATCCCACTTTTTATGAAATGCAAATTATAGTTCTGTTGATGCAGTCTAAAACTATAGCATCCTGGGAAGTCTCATCTGCCCTGGCAGTGCAACCCAAAGCCCCAGCTGTACAGTGCAAACTCATAGCAACCCAAGAAGCCCCAGCTGCCCCAACAGTGTAGTGCAAAGCCACAGCCATCCCAGGAAACCTCAGCTGGCCCAGCCTGCAGTTGCCCTGGCCACGCTGCACTCCACCATCGCCACTGAACTTCCACCTTCTTCTTGCTTCCACTGATGATGATGCCTGCCCTTGCCCTTCGTGAAGCCATTCTTGGCCATCTTTCCCAGGTTTCACAAGGAAACCTTCATGTGTGACCTTGGGAAGAAAGCCTCATTTGACCAGCAGCTGCCTCGTGAAGGGCCAGGCCAGGCCAGGCCAGGCCAGGTGTGCTTGGATCAGCAGTGAGAGCAAGAAGACAGTGAAAGTCAGCTTGGGAGCAAAGCTGTCGAATTCAGAGGGCCAAAAGGGCATAGATGGGGGAGGGTTGGTGGGTGGGTGGAAATGGAAACGCCCCTGTGGTCGTAAGTGCAGATGGGCTGCCAAGCCCCCAAATTTTGGTCAAATGACCACAGGGGTGCAGCAATGGCTGTAATTAAATTTCTTAATTGAACACTACCATAACTTCAGATGGTCACTGAACAAATGATTGTAAGTCAAGGACTACCTATATTACCTGTTCAAACAATTTTTTTTTAATTGAAGAAGACTGATTCAAACTAGTTGGGGAGTTCTGCCTTTTGCTTGTTAGTTATTAGTCCTGATCAACTGTTGCATTATAGCATATCTGAAGAAGCCCCTCTTTTCTTATTTGCATTCTGAGGTTTTTTTTCCCTCTTCCTGATACCAATTGTACTTATGGAACTCGGATCTGCTCTTTTACAAATCTCAATACCCTTGAGGTTATTAAGACTAAGTTTATTAGAGCTACTCTTGCAGTCCAAAGTGTATTAAGAATACCATCTTACAGTTTACAGATGGGTTTGGGAAGCTAGAGCTTGGTTCCTGCCCCTCAGTTTTTGAGTAAAAATAATTTTCTTTCCCATTGCTTTGGCCCTTAGAGACTTCTTCAAATCAACATAGCTTAGGCCATCTATTGACAAAATGTACTCTTTGGGTTTCTCAATGGAGAGCCTCTGTTCATTAGGCTCAGAAAATGCTAGAAGTGCTCTCAAGCAACATATCTGAGACATCTTCAAACCAATTTAACCCTAATTTAAGATTTACAATTCTGGGGATTTATCCGAAAGTATTTGTGGTGGCCTGCTATCTATTATCCATCACAATACTGAAATTTTGAAGGGCATTTACTTTTGCCTGGCCGGGTGCATTGCCTGTAGGAGTCCTCCTTGGTTGGTAAAAAGTTACCCCTGGCGTCCCTTAGCCCATGTGTCTCTGAGCCATCCAGGGAATCCTCCGTTTATGACAATTCAAAGTAACAAAGGCCTCGTAAAGAGTCATTAATTGTTGGAGGGTCTCTTTGACATGGTGCCCTGACCACATTTTGGTGCACCATAGGGAGACTGCAGCAGCCACAACTGCAAGAGCAGTTCTAAGTTCCCCTTGTGTAATACCATCATAGCTTTGATTATTGAGTGAGTGGGTGTAAGTGAGGACTACTTGTACTTGAATTTTATGTTGCTCTACTATTATTGAATTCCTTACCTTATGTTATATTTTATACTTTGTTATATATCTTACATTTTATTTTACTACTTACAGAGTGATACATAAATATGTGTCTGCATGCACACAGCAAATTTGTAAGTTTTAGATTTTTCTTTGCTGGCCTTTTAGTTGTAATTATTTGATTCGATTTTCAACTAAATCTTCTCTATTGATTAGTATCAAGTAAAAATGGTAATCCTATGGTATTATTCAGTTGCTAAATTTCAGGTTTTTGGACAAAAATAGTTCAACCGTATATACCATTGACTTTGAAAGTCTTGGAACTCAAAAAAATGTCAGCTGAAGTTATGTTCTCATTTATCCATCCTTCCAGTCCACGGGAAGTGGAAAGAAGTGTTTTAAGTAAATAGCTTGCCGTAGCAATGTGTTGATGGAGAAGTTTTGGTTTCTAGATTCTAATTTGACATATTTATTATGGACCGCTAGCACAAGGTGGGCTGCACTTTCTAAGGACAGGAGAAAAAGCTTGATTAGGCTTCCTTTAATCTGAAATAGGGGATGGGATATAGTGGAAATGATTTTTTGTGTAGATAAATAGAAAGGGAAAACTTACTTGGCTTATTCTCACATTACATGGTGATTTTATCAGAAAGAACACATGATCTGTATAGATCTCTTCATATCGCCAAGAGGCTTTTCCACATTTGGTCATTTTTCCCCCCCATATTTTTGTATTTTAGATTATAAACAAATAAAAACAATTGAAAGAAAATTTAAAAGAAAAAAAAACACTGTTCCATCCAAAATAGACTGGATCCCTTTTCTTTGGGAGATCACTGTCCTAGCCTTGTCCTATTTGTCCCAATTCCAGACGCTGACATATTCCAGCAAGGAGGATAGGTAGTCAGACAATTTTAAGGCAAGCCAAATTGCATGGATTTTTTTAAAATTTTTGAACAGATTAACAAATGCTAATAAGAACTCAGAAGGCAAATTTACAACACAATAATAGTCAAATTCTACTTCTTTGTGTACTTAATGACCTAAGGACTTTGAGATATCAGATCCGCATGATCTGGAACAGTACTTTTCCTTCCTACTGGGAAATAAGTGGATTGTTGCAGTTGCACTGCTTTTTCTAGGGTTGGTCTGTTTCCAAAGGGAAGGAGTTGATTAATGGACTTCGTAATGGTAAGATTATAACTATTAAGAGCCAATTTAACTGTAGTCAAATTATATTAAGTTAGATATTTAGAAGTACGGGTAGTCCTTGACTAACAACCACAATTGAGCCCAACATTTCTGTTGCTGAATGAGACAGCTGAGTGAGTTTTTGCTCCAGTTTACAATCTTTCTTCACCTGGTTGTTAAGTGAATCACTGCAGTTGTTAAGTTAGCAACACGGTTGTTAAGTCAGTCTGGCTTCCCCATTGACTTTGCTTGTCAGAAGATTGCAGGATGCTGCAGCCATCATAAATATGAGTCAGTTGCCAAGCATCTGAATTTTGATCATGTGACCATGGGATGCTGCAATGGTAATTGTGGAAAATGGTCATAAGTCACTTTTTCAGTGCGGTTGTAATTTTTGAACAGTCACTAAGTGAACTGTTGTAAGTCGAGGACTACCTGTATAAGGAGACACAAAAAATGGAATTGAAGTATGAGTCAGCAGTGTGCGGCAGCAGCCAAAAAAGCTTATATAATTCTTGGTTGCATAAACAGAAGCAATAGCACTTAGACTTATATACCGCTTTACAGTGCTTTACAGCCCTCTCTAAGCGGTTTACAGAGTCAGCCTCTTGCCCCCAACAATCTGGGTCCTCATTTTACCCACCTCGGAAGGATGGAAGGCTGAGTCAACCTTGAGCCAGTGAGATTTGAACTGCCGAACTGCAGCTAGCAGTCAGCTGAAGTAGCTGCAGTGCTGCACTCTAACCACTGCACCACCTCGGCTCTCAAAATCACAGGAAATATTAGTACCGCTTTAAAAAGCCTTAGTAAGGCCACACCTGGAATACTGCATCTAGTTTTGGTCACCACATTACAAAGAAGATATTGAGAGTTTGGAAAAAGAAGAGCAACTAAGATTATTAAAGGCATGGAGACTAAAACATATGAAGAACGGTTGCAGGAATTGGGTATGGCTAGTCTAGAGAAAAGAAGGACTAGGGGGGACATGATAGCAGCATTCCAGTATTTGAGAGGCTACCACAAAAGGGGGAGGGGTGTCAATTTATTTTCCAATACACCAGAGGGAAGGACAAGAAACAATGGATGGAAACTAACCAAGGAAAGAAGCAACCTGGAATTAAGGAGAAACTTCCTAACAGTGAGGACAATTAACCAGTGGAAAAGCTTGCCTTCAGAAGTTGTGGGTGCTTCATCACTGGAGGTTTTTAAGAAGAGACTGAACTGATTGATTGATTGATTGTTACCAATGGGTACTTATTTCTGTATCCATAAATTAAAATTTCAGAAATTCAGCAAAATTTTCATACATATAGAATCTTCCCTCTATCCCTTCCTCCTCTGGAAGAAACTGAGAAATTCAGTTAATTGTGAGAAATATACTGGTTCACATGACATAGTTTTGTACCATAGTTGGCTTCCTTTTACCTAGAAGTTATCTCATGTAATATTTTACGCAAATGTTTTTTGTAAATTTTCATATGCTTTCAGGTTATATGCCACTGGGATGGAAACTAATTGAGAAGAAACAAAGTTGTCCTTATGTGCTCTTAAAATTGTAAAATGGTTGCTATAAATTATAAGGAAGGAAGGAAGGCCTCTCTCATTCGTTGGTCAAAAAACCATCTTACTAGAATTGAACAAGCATTCGTTTCATTGCAAAAGTCTTGCCTTGAAGACTTGTTAGAAATGTGGTCTCTGTGCATTTCTTCCCTAGTTTCTTACTAAAATTAAGTGTCCTAAATATAACCATATTAATTGTTCATTTGAGCACATAAATAAATACATTTTTACATTTTTTTCAAATAATAAAACAATAAATTGAGCAAAATTTAGAAATCATTTTAGGAATGCAGGGGGAGTTGTCCATTAACAAGAAATCTACTCTTTCCTCATCCAGTCATGCTAATGGAGAATATTATAGTAGAATACTACAACTGGTACATGGAAAAGTGCAGCAAAACCTGTGGAACTGGTTCACCGTTCCAAATGGGAACAAAGATGATCTTGCAAAGTAATGTGATTGTATCTACCTTCAGTATTATAGATGGCATACCACCTGTGCATATCCTGTGAGAGTGTTGTACTGTTTGGAAACAGTCACTATATCAGCAAAATAACTGACTGATGTAAGTGGCCCTCTGCCCAGATTGCCCATATAATAATTGGATACTAAAGTTCAGTTTCTCCAATGATCAGAATCAAGCATGTAGTGTTTTATCTCCAGAGACGTTTTTCTCATAAAGTTGTTGAAGCAAAAAGTGGATTGAAAACTGCAGTGATTAGGTGTGGCTGTGGTTTTCTTCCAAGATGAAATGAACCTGTTGTCTGTAGGATTAAGAGTACGAGATGGCCTTTCATGCAATTTACTGCGGCTGGATATCATAACTAGCAACGCCTCACATGTGCCTTTCTGCCTGTTTTCAGATGCTAAAACATATTTGGAATACATAGTATACAGAGCATTGCTCTTATAAATTTAGCCTGGATTAGCTCAGATTTTCATAGGTTAGCAAAACTTAACTGTAAAGCACTCAGCTTCATGTCTTTTCCTTTACGAATATTATGCTTCCCAAAAAAAATTATTTACCCTTTGGTTGGCAAATTGAACTATTGTATTGGGCATGGTTTATTCACAGATGTAGATATATATTTTATTATTCCATATTAAAGAGAAATAAAGAGTAACTTTGAGGTATTGAAAAATCCTTGACTTGTTCATTGGGGATATTATTTATCTTCAAACATTGCATGTTATGTCTCTTGGTAAAAATCTGATTGTTAATGCTTGCAGAATTTATGTTAGGCCCTCCTGGGGTAAAGATAGAGTAGCTACTACGTCAGCCTATGAAAGGGTAGATGGAGGCTAATTTGCCAATATCTGTGAATAGAATTCATTAAAAAAAAAAAACTTGGATAAATTCTTCAGCCTAAATGCTTGCTCTACTCTCACCAATCTGCTCTCAAACAGTCAGTGATGGTGAACCTTTTCGGCACCGAGTGCCCAAACTGGAACGTGTGCGTGCACACGTGCATGCACACCGGAGCACCAGAAACCCGAAGACCAGCTGGCCGGTGCACATGCGCACGCCGGAAACCAGAAGACCATCTGGTGACAGTGCGGGTGCCCACAGAGAGGGCTCATGCGTGCCATAGGTTCGCCATCACGGCCTTAGGTGATGTCAGTAGCCTTGATCCAGTTGCAAGATCACCTAGGAGGGATAATTTAACATCCTTAATGTAGCTGGTGCTTTTCAAGTCTGATGTGGCTGCAAAGTCATGCAGGCATCATAGATTGCTTTTGAGCAGTCCTCCATTCCCCAAATACTTCCCTTTCCCAATAAGCACTTTGGCCCTTCTCTGTCTTGTGAGGTACTACTGGTGCTGTTAACATTCATGTGAACTAGACTGATGCATTGAGAAATCTAAATCGGAATCCTGTGCAAAGGATCTTGCTCAACTGGTACAGATAGTCCTCGACCTATGAACATAATTGAGCCCAAAATTTGTGTTGCTAAATGAGACAGTTGGTAAGTGAATTTTGGCCCATTTTACAGCCTTTCTTGCCACATTTGTTAACTGAATCACTGCAGTTGTTAAGTTAATAACATGGTTGTAAAATGAATCTGGCTTCCCCATTGACTTTGCTTGTCACAAGGTTGCCAAAAGTGATCACATGACCCCAGGATACTGCAACTGTCATAAATATGAGTCCGTTGCTAAACTTCTGAATTTTGATCATATTGGGATGCCGCAATGGTCATAAGTGTGAAAAACGGTCATAAGTCACTTTTTTCATTGCCATTGTAAATCGAGGACTACCTGTACAGAGAATTGGATGGGATTGGCTAGCTAGCTTTTCCCTGTGAGGAGTCATCCTCAATTCAGCTTCATACTGTCCTGAATGAAGTGAACCGTCTATGCCTTTTGTGTTTTACTTTCAACCTTGATATATGGAATACTACATATGAAGATAGATACTTGGGGAGACAGCCTGATTGTAAGTTGCCATCTTTTTTGATTTAGTTTATCTATAAGCTGTTGCTCCAGAATTGCTACCATTCCGTTGTTCGTGTGTTGGTGGTGTTAAGAGATGTCAGGTTTGTATAGGTGGAAGGAGGAAGAAGAACCTGTTCTATTTCCCAACAAAATGATGCTATTGAATGATACAGTCATGTTTTTTCCTTAGGTTTATTACATAAAATGTACATGGGTTCTGGGTAGTTCAAGTGACAAACCCCAGTCAAAGGTAAACATGCTTTTTTGCAACGTGGCCCGTTGGGGCAATAGCTATTTCGTTTAGGCTTTTTAATCCAAGAGATTTTATGTTATTTTATTTCTGCTGATACGTAGTTTTATAAATATCTTTATATTTTAATATCCTTCTTGCTTCATTTTTTTAAAATTTATTGAATGCCACTCTGAGAACCTGTAATAAGATGATATACAAAAGTCTTAATAAATAAATAAATTTGTGGGAATTATAACCTAATATGAATGAAAATTGAAGTTTGAGGTTTAATTATGCTATGCCTTAATCTTCTTTAATGGTGGCAAGTCATCATACTCTTTTATGTGTATATGAGAACTTATTTATATGAAATAAACTGAACAGCAGTGAATAATATAACGTGAAATAATAAATTCAAACTCCACAGAGGCATGTTCTGGAAGCATTGTTATATCAAATTGTTTCTTTCAACCCTTCCTCTTCCTAGAAATATTACTCTGAGTGATTTCTAAGTGGTTCTCTTTCCTTCCCGCAGGTGAAGAGTAGCCTGGGGATGTGAACATAATGAGTGTAAACCAGCAAGCTCACGCAGGGCCACCTTATGGGCAGTCACAGCCTGGATATGCAAATTACATGCAGCCTGACTATGGAGGACAGCAAATGCAAGGTGTTCCTGCCTCTCAGTACGGTGCTTACAATGGCCCAGTGACAGGATACCAACAAGCAGGCCCTCCCCAAGGTAGGAGGAGAGGAGGGTCTTTAGCGGGGGGATTGGGCTTCTTCATTCTCTTTGAAGAATGACCATTGTAAAGGAGTAATGGTCTTAAGCTAATAACTTTCATCTTCGTGATTGCAACACAGCTTCCTCATTGTGAAATACTGGGGGTGGGGGGGTGGGGGGGAGTAAAACACTATATTATGCAACACTGCTCTCTGAAATTTGGTAGGTTGCAAATAATATATTACAGATTAGCAAGCATATCTGGAGGCTGGTATAGGGATATGTAGAGGGATATGGCCTGTCAAGAAATGGGGGGAGGGGGGATTACGCCTGTCAGCAAGAACACCGTTTGAAGGAATAGAGATTAGGTTCTTTGCTATTGGAAAAGTAGTTTTTGTTCTTGAAATAGGGATGGTGGACAAAAGTGGCACATTTGCCATATTTATATTTCTCTGTACTTGCCAGATAATGCAGGGCTTTAGTAATTTTAAGGCATGGGGATATGAATTGGCAGGAATTTGGTGAAGAGCTCATGCCTGCAGATCAGAGGTTGGTTCCTCCCGGTTCGGACCGGTTCGCCCGAACCGGTAGTGACCCACTGGTGACGTCACGGATCCGGTTTGGTCGGTGTCGGTCCATGGGCGCTGCCATCTTTTTTTTTTATTTTTTATTTTTTTGGAATTTGTTTCCTGTTTTTTTTTCTTCTTCTTCTGCGCATGTGCAGAAGCCGAGTTTCCGGCACTGCGCATGTGTCGCCATCTTGTTTTCAGCTTTTGGGGGGTGTTATTTTTTTGCACTGCGCAAGTGTGCACGCTTTGTGCGCACCCACCCATGTGGCGCGGGAGGAACCGGCAGCGAGGTAAGTTAGAACCCACCCCTGCTGCAGATGACTTAATTTTTGTCTATATTATTCATCAAAAAGGAATAAAACCCTCCAGATTGTAGAAATTTTATATTCTACTAATTACTTGAAAATCTTGCACTATTCCTGATGAGAAGTTACTTTTTAAAAAAACAAACACTGTTCTATAAAAACAATAAATATGTGAGCAGTTTAAGTTTTGCATTGCTTTTAAGTAGTTCAACTTTTGACCTTTTTAGGAGAAAAGCTACAAAGTTGTAAATATTGTTTTAAAAATTGTTACGTAGAAGTATGCATTGCCAGGAGATTAGATGCAAAACGCATGAATTTAAGTTTATTGAGCACTTAATTGATAGATTGATAGAAGTGAGCCCTTGATAATCAGAAACCTAAAGAATTATCAGTTCAAATGCTAGAACAGGGATCTTCCAGCTGATGCCCTTGGTTGTTAGTGTTAGAATTAGTATATGGACTTTTATCCCATTTTCACTATTTAAATTACCTTCCATGTAATACCAAAAACTAAGTGGCAAGAAATTAGTGCCATGGACTAAACAAAATGAGCTCTGAC
This sequence comes from Thermophis baileyi, assembly GCA_003457575.1. Classification (NCBI taxonomy): domain Eukaryota; kingdom Metazoa; phylum Chordata; class Lepidosauria; order Squamata; family Dipsadidae; genus Thermophis; species Thermophis baileyi. The sequence continues at coordinate 946,509 of QLTV01004250.1, read as the reverse complement.
TCCATTCTCAGTAGTTGTACTGTGATATCCAGCATCTGTTTCATATTAAACACTGATAACTTATGTGATTCATATAAAGCAAGAGCAATAACAAATATAGCAAAATATTATATGCAGTTCAGCTTTCTATTAACTATAGTAGAAATAAAACTTCGTAGCTAGTTTGAGATGGTCTGCCTGAACATTTTTGAGCAATAATCGTGGCAACTGTTAACAATTATTTAGAAGTGGCCAGTACATACGGTATTCAATCACTTGTTTTTCCATTTATGCTTGAGATGTGCTTAGTAGAAATCAAGGCTCTGCAGTGCTTTGGGTAGAAAGGTGGAAAGTGCTCTAGAGCATGCAGGAGTGTGAATGTGGCATTTGTCTGCACTTCCTTCAATCAAATGTCTCTTTTGGGGGGATTGAACCACAGCCCTAAGAAAAGACACAACACACACTGCTGAAGAGAAGTTCTCTGAAGATGGGCTCCAGCATGAGTTCGAAAACTCAGAAGACAAAAGCTTTGGTCCCTGTGATCGACCCACATTGGACCCTGCAACATTATCCTGGGTCACATTCATTCGTGTGAGAGAGGCAACTGTTTTGAGGGCTTGCAGATAGGTGCTGCACTCACATCTCCATTCACTATAAAGGATTGTTTCGACTTTGAGTTCAGTGTCCTAGTAGAACATTTTAATGTGTATTGATTTGTAGAAGCGCTTTTGAAAACATAGCTTCTCTGCTCCCTCCCTTCCCCCTGTGACTACTCTATTTTAAAATAAATACGTTGCTAAGCCATTAAATGCCAATACCACAAAGCCCTCCTCTGGCTAGGCTTTCTTGTTGCCTATGCTGCTTTTCAGTCACATGACTGTTAGGTGGGAGGGAAAAGAAATAATTTATTATATGTATGTACATAATAATATATTTGTTTTCCCATTTTTGACATCTGGCTGCATAATACATATTAATGGGCACATACAAACACATTATTCTACCTTTGCCTTTCTAGGTTACTATCCTTCCTTGGGGTTTCCTTCTAAGAATCCTCCTGTCTCTCTTGATTCTGATGCTTCCTTTGCTCCTAACTTCCTAGGTAAATGCTTTCCATTTATCATGTGAAAAAAGACTTTCTAATGCATTTGCTTTAACTATTACACTTCATCTGAATATTAAGCTATTGTAGTGTAGAGAAATGAGTATGCCTGTAAGGCATTTGCAGATATTTCCTATAAACGTATGACAGTAGGCCAAAGGTTTTATGCAGCAAGGAACAATCCTAATATGATCACAAATACTTTCTAGTAACAAAAGTGTTTTCCAAAAATAGTAGAAACACTAAAATGTAAGGCAGTTTTAACCTGATGGTTAAAATAAAGCTAGGAAATAGTGGGCTATGAAAACAATGGCAATATTTTTTCAATTCTAATTCTTTGTGTAATTTATCTGAAAAAAGCACAGTATTCATGTGTACTTCTAACTTGCGGTGCTGATCTGTTCATTAATCATAAAGATTGATTTATCTTAATATGTGCCAATCGGCTGAAGGAGTTTGGCCTTTGTTCCTCTACTAAGTAACAAGACTTAGTTTTCCTTTCCCTTACTGTATATTGCATTATATCAGGGTAAAACAGAGGGACAAGCTAGAATCCCTCATGCACATGACACACTGAATAAACCATCTGAAGAGCTAGTTATAGTTGATTAGCTATATTTGTCTGCATGAGGAATTGCAGAGTTTGAACAGAACAGCATGCTTTTGTTCATAACTAAACTGTCATTAACGTAGGTGACTCTCTCTCTCTCTTAAACAAGAGCATTTTCTCCTGTTGTTTGGTGGGTCCTCTGCCAAATGTCATATGTAGCTAATCTTTATTTTTTATTTTCTCCTTCTCATAATAAAATTCTTGTGTAGCATGAAAATATACCTGAAAAGACAATATACTACATTTAATGCTGTGGGTCTATTTCATGTTGTTTTTATGAATGGTCATGCCAACAATTTTGATAACTGATGCGTAACTGACAATGGAATTCAATACTTCTAGGTCCTCTAAGAGCTCCTCCCACCTCATCTGGAGCATCTGCTTCAACATCTGGAACATTAATCCCTTCTGAACAACCTGCCTGTAGTCAGTTTGGACAAGGAGATGTACGAAATGGGATACCTGCTTCTACAGTTCCCATGCAAAGGTATTTAAGAAAAAACTACTCAGGACGTGAACCTGATATTTGTGGGACGGGAAGACAGAAAACATGGCATTCTATCTTGCCATATTTTTGCCATAAGTTGTAGATTTGCCTATAGATTGTGCTTGTGGAGATTCCCGATCTCACTTGAAAGATGATGGGGAACGTGGAAGCAAGCATTTTCTGCAGGAGCTCTTGTGCAACAGTCACTGATGAGATAAAAGTTTGGCACTCTCACTCCTGACATTGAAGAAGTTTTGGATGCTCCAAAGAGCATTTGAGACACTAGACTGAGAGATTGTATCTATAATGAATAGTGCTGCTGCTACCGTGTTTCCCCGAAAATAAGACATGTCCCGATAATAAGCTCAACAGGGCTTTTCGGGACATGCGTTGAAATAAGCCCCCCCCCGAAAATAAGGCCCCCCCATTACTTTCCGGGGGAAGGGGGGGCATGCCGGGAGACACTCTTTTTGCGGCGGGCACTTTTTTGGCCGGGAGAGCGAGAGCAAGCGAGAGGTGGGTGCACGCACACCCCACGAGACTGGCTCGGTTCCTCTGGGTTCTGCCTATGGCAGCTTTTGAAACACGCTCCTGCCTCTGGTTGAAATAAGCCCCCCCCCGAAAATAAGGCCCCCCCATTACTTTCCGGGGGAAGGGGGGGCATGCCGGGAGACACTCTTTTTGCGGCGGGCACTTTTTTGGCCGGGAGAGCGAGAGCAAGCGAGAGGTGGGTGCACGCACACCCCACGAGACTGGCTCAGCTCCTCTGGGCTCTGCCTCTGCCAGCGTTTTCAAACGCGCTCCTGCCTCCGAGGAAGAGGAGGGGAGCCTCGATCCCTGCCTCGCCGCCCCATCGTAGGCAGGAGAGCCCCCATCGCAGGGGAGCCTCGATCCCTGCCTCGCCGCCCCATCGCAGACAGGAGCGCTTCAAAACGCTGGCAGAGGCAGAGCCCAGAGGAGCCGAGGCAGTCCCGCGGTGTGTGCATGCACCCACCTCCGAGCCAAGAGTGCCCACCGCAAAAAAGCAGCTCCTGGACGGGAGAGAACGAGAGAGAGAGCAAGTGAGAAGTTGGAAGAAAGTCTCGCGGGCTGCCTGAGGAAGCCAAGCTCACAGTCAAACTTCTAGCCGGGCTCAGCGGCAGAAG
>QLTV01004250.1:906242-941550 GCA_003457575.1 Thermophis baileyi | reverse complement strand
AACTCGCGAGAAGTTTTCTTTTACCATGGGCTTCTCTGGACACAACGCCAAGGAACGTGACGGAGCTACAAGTCCCAGGTAGGACGCGCGTCTCGCGGCCCAACATGTTCCACCTGCCAGAAATGAGTCTCTGTGAGACTCGTCACGCCACCGCCGCTGCCTCGTGGAGCAGGACTCTGCAAGGCCTGTTGTGCCCTTGCATGCACCAACGGCAGAAGGACCCCAGCTGTGCCAGTATGATGAAGTTTGCGGCAGTCCTGCAGTTCGTGCATGCAACGGCACAACAAGCCTTGCTGAGTCCTGCTCCACGAGGCGGTGGCGGCAGGGAGGGGAGGCGAGACAGCGGCGATGGGACATGCAGTCCCACGCTCGCCGCCTACTGCACCCCAGGACTCTGCAAGGCCTGTTGTGCCGTTGCATGCACCAACGGCAGAAGGACCCCAGCTGTGCCAGTATGATGAAGTTTGCGGCAGTCCTGCAGTTCGTGCATGCAACGGCACAACAAGCCTTGCTGAGTCCTGCTCCACGAGGCGGTGGCGGCAGGGAGGGGAGGCGAGACAGCGGCGATGGGACATGCAGTCCCACGCTCGCCGCCTACTGCACCCCCAAAATAATACCCCCCCCCCCCCGATAATAAGGCCAAGGCCATATTTCGGGGGTCAAAAAAATATAAGCCCCTGTCTTATTTTCGGGGAAACACGGTAGTATAAGCATGAATTGGAATTATTCATTCCATACTCATTAGTTTTATAGTCTGGTGTTTTATTGATTTTTTTCATATAGTGTTTCATATTTTTAAGAATATGCAACATTAGCAATATTATATAAACTGCAAAAAGCACTCCATAAATCAATAAATAAAGTTCCCCCTGTATGCGAAGCTGCTAAAGAATAACTTTAGAACGATAATGGGCATACAGTATCCTCTGATTGAGAAAGGATTCTAATAGTCTTAAATAGCTCTTAATAAATTGGGAGATATTGGCTTTAAAAACATGCTTCTTTATACTTCTGCAGTGTCAGTTGAGAGTACTTTTAAAGCACTCTCACTATATCATTTTTTTCAACTTAAGTTCCCCTGAAAAAGAGGCTATGACCTCTGGCAGCTTCTTTTCATTGTGCAGCTATAATCCTGGCCGGTGTGCATATACGTAAAACTAAATCCCTTTCAGTTTAGTGAAGCTTATCAGGTATGAGACAATGGGTCTCTGCTTTTCATGTTTCTTGGGCTTATTTTTCCCGTCTTCATAGATGGTTTTATTACTTCCTCATTTAATTTTCTCATCTTCCCCGTGTTCTTTTTCCATCTGTTATAGCCAGATCCTGATCCTGATGAGGCATGATAATTCAAGTGCAGACTTCTGCTGTTGTCTAGAAATGGAATCTATTATTGAGTGCAGATTATGACTCTGCCCCCAGCTGTCATTCAGGGCTCTTTAGATTAAAAGGAACAGCTTAGCTTCTTTTTGCCATCCCCTTAGACACTTAGTCATAGTAAGCTAAGTAATTTCATTATTTTAAGGAAACTTGTCTTAGTTTTGTATTTTTATTGTTTTTAACAATTGTTAGTTACAGTATATTGCTTGTGATTTTATCTAGGATTGTATTAACTTTTATTATTCCCTGGTTGTCCAGAAAACTCTGGAGGCAGGCAAATTGTGTGTGACAATAGTTATGCATAAGTACAACACCACGACAATAGTTAAGGCGTGGTGGCGCCATCAGCAGGCTATTTCTGCTGACTGCTGGGTGCCAACAGTTCGGCGGTTTGATTCTCACCGGCTCAACATTGACTCAGCCTTCCATCCTTCCGAAGTGGAAAAGTGAGAGATTGTTGGGAGCAATTTGCTGACTCTGTAACCCACTTAGAGAGGGCTATAAAGCACTGTGAAGCAGTATATAAGTCTAAGTGCTATTGCTATTGCTATGTTCTTACATGAAAAAAAAGTGGAAAGCAAGTTTTTAGAGTTGTGTAATGCTCATCTTTTAAGGCAGGGGTGTCAAACTCAAGGCCCGCGGGCCAGATCTGGCCGAAATGTGGTTAGATCTGACCCACAGGGCCGCCCTGGAAACAGCGAAGCACCGGCCTGCAGCACCTCGGCCCAGCCCAGGCCAACTGGACGCTGATCTACAACCTGGTGATGCAGTCAGCCTTAGATCTATGGGGCCGCCCTGGAATCAGCGAGAGGCTGTCCGCGCCCCACCCCCTGGGCGTGCGCACAGGAAGCGGCGAGTGCGTTGGGCCTGGTATCCCTGGGGACTGTCTTGCCCCGCAGGCTGACTGCGTTCTGAGCGCTTCCCTTTCACCCAGGACCCCAGCACTCGCTGCCTCCTGTGTGCATGCCCAAGGGGCGGGACCAAGGCAGCAGGGTGGCTCCTCACTGGCTCCAGGGCAACCGCGTGGGTCAGATCTTAAGGCTGACTGCGTTCCAGCCCGGATGGCTGCCACATCAGCATTGCGCCTGCCACTAGTGCCTCCATGCCCCGCTTACCAGACTGACCTCGCAGCACGCAAGGCTTCCTCTTCACCAGGACCGCCCCTGCGTGGGAAAGCCACGGCCGCCGCTGGCACTGCCAATCTCTCCCGCTCCTCTCGTCCCTTCCTGAGCGTAGAGGAAAGAAGGAGATGGGAATGAGGAGGGGGGAGGGATAGGAGTAAGGGTGGGTGGAGGAGGAGGGGGAAGAGGGGAATAAGAAGGAAGGAAGATGGGAATGAGAAGGAAGTTGGGAATGGGAAGGAAGATGGGACTGAGAAGGAAGGAAGGAAGCCAGATGGGAATGAGAAGGAGGGAGGGGGGGAGATTATGAGAGGAAGGGAGGGTCTGAAGGAAGTCCTGCCTTAGCACTTGGCCACCAGCAGCCCTGCTGCCCTTTCGCCATCCCCTTGCCCCCTCCTCGCCTGGTGGTCTCCCATCCTATCGCTGAGGTTGCTTTGGTTAGAAAGCCGGTTCTCCTCGCAAGGAGAGGGATTGGGCCTCTATTGGACCCTCCCACATACACCATGAGCAACCTGGCCAAGGAGAGCAAACACAGCAGCAGCAGCCTCGAGGAGGTCAGCCTGCGGGGCAAGATGGTTCCCAGGGACGCCAGGACCCGCACACTTGCCACTCCCTGAACACGCCCAGGGGGCGGGGTGGGGGCGGCCTCGCTGGCTCCAGGGCGGCCGCGTGGGTCAGATCTAAGGCTGACTGCATTCCGGCCGGATGGCTGCCACCACTTGTAGATCAGCGCTGTGCCTGCCACCAGCACCTCCATGCCCCGCTCACCAGCCTGGCCTCGCAGCACACAAGGCTTCCCTTTCATAACTGTAGCAAGAAAGGTGGTAAAATGGCCAAAAGTCACTTAACAACTCTCTTGCTTAGCAACAGAAATTTTGGGCTCAGTTGTGGTCTTGAGGACTACCTGTATTGGATAGAGAGAATAAATTGAGTGTGTAAATAGGAACTGACAGCACATATCAGGATGCAAGTTGGTTTGTGAAGTCCTTGGTGCTGTTTGACTTTGGTTGTTTGCTTGCAGATGTTTCATCTGATTAGGTAACATCTTCAGTGCACCCAGGAGTTCTAGTGTTGAAGATGTTATCTAATTGGATAACAAAATGTGTGCAAGCAAACAACTAAGGACTCCACAGTTCAACTCTGAGCTACATATATCCTCTTCTATTAATAAGAGTGCTTACCTGTTTATTCTAAAATCCTTTAAAATGATTGGCAAGAACTAAGAATATTATATCCCATTGTTAGGATTTTTTTTTACCATGAGCACCTTTACAGAGAGTACAAATCACTAATTTAGGAGACTCGTGAACAACAAACCTGCAAAGAGTCAGTGATTCAGTCACCAATATGTAAAAGACCTTGTATTGGCAAAGAATAATAAAAGACACAACAGATTCTCGGGGAGTGCATCTACGGTAATGCAGGAAAATATCTGAGTGGCAAAACCTGAAGACATTAATATATCCACTCTCTTAATATCACTATAAAGTTGTTCAAGTAAGGTGAAATTTATTTCTTTCCAGTGGTTGTGCAAAGTGCTAAGAAAATTACAAATAAAGGCAATGAAATTATAACAGAATAAGAAACTATGAGGAGGTATTGAAGATAGGTATTGAAGAAATTAAATCCATTTTTTCATTTGAAATATTATTTGGGAGGAATATGATTCCTTCCCACAGCTCTGCCATCTTACCAAAATCCATTAGGCTCTGCTCTCTGAGATGTGAGCCTGTCACTTCAAAGTCTATATATATATATAGATATATATATACTGTAAGTGTTTTTAATTGTAAGTCACCCAGGGTCATTTTGTTTGGCTGGTCTTTAAATATAAATGATAACAACATGCACTATTCGAATCCGGCATGGTTGTCTTCATTGCATCTGTCAGAAGCCATAGCTTTGTGATCTCAAGAAAAGGTGTGGCTTCTTTAAGGAGCTGCCAACAGGTGCCTCTATCAATCCTATTTGTACATATAAAAAGTGTGCATTATATTGGATCCATGTATTGCACACCTTTTATACGTACAAATATAATTGACATTGTCTGAAAAGACAGATTATTTCCTTCTAGTTAAGTTCTCTCTGAAAGTCACTTCCTGAAATTTAGATCCAAATTTAAACACTTTAGATGTAAACGCTTTAAAGGTTATTTCTACAATGGCCCCTTGTGCTTTATCTTATCCATTGTCCATACATGATATTGTCAGGAAGTGACATAAAGTATACAATTATTCAGATTTCCCGTTCTGGGTTGAAAAAGAACTTCAGATGCACCACAATCCAAGAACTGTAAGGATTTGTCTCTTTCCAGGGCTAAATATAAGCCATGATGTAACCTAAGTGACCTATCTTAACAAAGAGCTGTCTTCCTTCTCTTCCCTGCAGAGCCTCCGTTTCTCAGCAGTTCATGGCGGGCCCAGCACCCCCTCCTGTGGCTCACGCTCCTGCTTTCCAGCAATATGGACTGCCTCCAACTAGCACCCAACAGCTGACTAGTCAGGTGGCGGAAATGCAGATAGGCAGGGGATCATCCTCTGTCCCATCCCCAGCTGGACTGGGCTATGGTGAGAAGTGGTAACGTTGGCATGTTGTGGGTGGTTTGGTTTGGAAGTTTCTTCAGGAAAGATTATCCTCCTAAACATACCCATACTCAGTGGCTTCTCATATTGCAAATACTATGAAGAGAAAAGTATCCTGCAGCTAGTAAATATTACAAATCACTGACCAGCTAAGGAGTGATTGGCACTGAGGATGTGTCCACCAAGTGATGCCAAGACTATAGGTTGGAAAATCAAATCAACATCCCAGAAGGCCATCACCAACCTTTGGGGGCCAAGAAAATGACATGGGCAGGACTTGAGACTAAACAGATTAACGGAGTTGGAAGGGACCTTGTAGGTCATCTAGTCCAACCCTACACCATTTCCGACAAATGGCAGTCCAATCTCCTCTTGAAAGTCTCAAGTGTTGGAGCTCTCACAACCTCCGAAGGCAAGCTGTTCCACTGGTTGATCGCTCTCACTGTCAGAAAGTTTCTCCTTATTTCCAGGTTGAATCTCTCCTTGGTCAGTTTCAATTTCAAGATCAATTTGATCTTGTTTGAAACACACATTGTCCGCTGGTTTTTAAAATGATTCAAGGCACCTTCAATCTTGAAGCAGACATTTCTGCTAATATACTATGATGTATCTGTAGAGCAAACCTGAGCATTTTATGGCCACATAATCAAAGGGCCAAATTTGGCCCTTTGACTATCCCTGTCTGGCCCGGGGGAGCAGTGGCGGACCTCCACAACAGTCCCAGTTTCTCATTTGGCCTCTTGTGAAAATCGATTGCCTGCCCCTGCTACAGCGTTTAAAATCACATCCATTGGTTTTGTTTGAAACTCTCATCAGTTTCGTACTTGTGGAATAAAAGCTTGTGTAGTGTGTATCAGTACAGTGCAGGACAACATGCACAGTTACAACCTAATAAAAAATGCAGGGGAACGGTTTAACAGCAGTGCTGAAAGAAGCATAAAAAGGGTGATTAAAAAGTATTCTGCCTGATGCTGAGAAAAGGAAAGAGATATTGCTCGCATGGTCCAAAATGAGACTGTGATACTTCTCTTCCATGGATTATGAGTAACAGTTATGATAGTTATGATATATATTATGATATATGTTCAGAGTACCATGTTGAGAACGATGGATTTAAATCATAGTACTAAAATTTGTGGCTGTATTTGTGGTCATCCATATGTGTGGTCTGTGGCTTGCCTGCTCCTGATTTAAAATAGTACAGTGTAGGTCATCCATTTCTTTATATATTACTTGAATTTGAAAGAGCTGTGTGTGTGTGTAGAATAGATGTTGAATCCAGACTAAATATATTGTACTTTAAAATGATGCATTAACAATCAGCGGAGTTAAATTTCAGTGTCAAAACTTTGTTATTGCTTTATATTATTTCACAGAAGTCACTTAAAGTTTGAAGGTTGATCAGCTTATTTAAGGAATACAAAATAATGAAACTAGGGGCCTATAATTTTCTTGCATACAGTATAGAAAACCTCCCCCCCCCCTTTATTATATATGACTGAATTGAATTCTTAATTGATCTGTTTTCCTTTTGTGGCACACTTGCTTGGCATTGGCAAAAATTCCTGAGACATTTTACTTCCTGGAAAATATGAACTCGGCATCCTTTATTGCCTATTTGAATTGATCTGGACTTTAATGGATTGGCATTATTGCCAGTCTTGATTTTTAGTCCAATTCAAGTTTAAGAGCTGTTCCCTAGTTCAAACACGTCTTTTATATTAAAGCTTGGGTAATTGAGGTAATCAGTATGGTTTCATATGTACTGTATTTTCTTTGTTATCAAATGAAAATACATCTACGTGTGTAATGAAAGTAACTCTTAACATACGAAATCAGTCAAGTTATTTGTTAAGGAACATTACAAAATTCAGTCATCAATATACAGTATGTTAACCAAGACTACCAAGAAAATGGAAATAGTTATTCAATTTTGTTTGATGCATCTCCTCCTCAGGTCCTCTAACATCGGTTACATCGGCCTCAGGAAGTTTTACTGCACCTGGATCTGGGCAATATAAGTCATATTCAGGCCAAGGACCACCACCTCCCAATATATCTCATGGATTGCCTCCTACCACCTTGTCTCAGGGTCTTCCCATAGCTCAGCCACCTATATCAGGTCCATCAGCCCTGCATACTTCTGCTCAACCTCCCCTATTTGCTCCCCCACCTTCAACTGCTGGGGTTGGAGTATCCAGTTATCCTGCTGCTATGGGGATTTCAAGGCCTCCCACAATGCAGGGTGCATTGTTGCCTGGACAACCAGTTACTGGACTGCTCACTTCCCAGCCAAATCATGTGACCTCACCACCACCTCAGCCACTTATGACAGGACCACTTCCTGGGCCACCAGTAACAGGACTGCAGGGACCACCTCCTGTCCATCCTTCACAACCAGGATATGCACTGCAGCAAAATGGTATGTTGTAAAAAATGATCCGTTCATTGGTCCCTAGCTTACCTCTAAGTAAAGGTCAATGGGCTGTATCCAAACACTAGTGAGACTTCTATTCATGTGGGTGAGCTCCTCCCTACACTTTCTCTCCTGCAGCATTTGATTAGTAAAAGCAATTGAGAGACTAATATTCTGGACCCGTTAAATTCTGTTATGCATTCAAATAAAGGTATATCTGTATCATTTTTTTCAGGTTCTTTTGGGCAAAATAGAGGAACTCAACCAGTGTATGGTGCATCTTTCCCTGGACCAGCAAATTATGGAAGTCAGCCTGCAGCACCACCTCCGCCCAAACGACTTGACCCGGACTCCATTCCTAGCCCAGTAAGTGAGCCAGATCACTTTTAGAATTTAACATCCTATTCTAGAAAGTGATGCGGAAGGAAAAACAAGACTCTTGGTCCCTCTGCATTGGCTTAATTCATAGTCATTTCCTACAGCCAAAGGGCATTGTTGCACATTACTTTCCTATCCCTCTTAGCATTCTTACTGCTTCCAGAGTTGTGCTTCTAAAGAAATAGCATATTGATTAGATTATCACAAATTTGCCTACTGCATTTCCTGTGATCATGCCAGAGCTGAAAAAGGATTACAGGAACTAGTAGGAACACTATCATGTTTAGTCCATGTTTGTCCACATGAATAATCTTGATAGCTTAGACTGATTCTTTGAATATATGAAAAGCATCTTTGAAATAGAGGCCAGTAATCATACTCGGCATGTGATTGGCTGTTTCACAGTTACTAAAGTGAGGCGTACTGACACTTATCTGCTTTTTTAAGGGGATCCTGACTAGCATAACAGCATGTTGTAAACCCTACAGTGCTGCTGACTGGATTCTAAGAATCTGTGACCAGATTCAAAGGACACAGATCTCTCATATTACTACAAACTTATCCTCTCCAGTGCAATGAATGTTATGATGGTATTCTGGGTTTTGTTAATATCCAGTGGAAGTTGCAATGGCTCTCCCCAGAGTACCTGAAAATGCCTTTTCCGTTGCAATGCCAATCTAGCTGGTGAAAAGAAGTACAGCCTTCTATATTTTAAAGCTGAGCTTTACCAACAGGAAAGTGGTTGGCAGCTCTGCTTTCTTTTCTGCTTTTCCTTTAAAGGCATTTTCAGAGAACTTGAGCATACCTCAATCTGTAATTCTCCTGAAAACACTAAGTAAGCCAACTCCACCCAGAGAGGATTCCCTCTAATGTACTTTCATGGAGATAAAATGTGAACACCTAACCAAGTATTATTCCCCCCACCCCCTTTGCATGAAGACTGTCCTGATGAATATATTTAACAGTGGTAGAAATAAAGATAGACAGGAGTAACACTGCTTGGTACTTTTTATTTTACTACTCTCTCTCTTTTCCCCCTTTTTGTGGCAATTTTACTTCTTTTTTTTCTTTTAAACAAACAAAAAAGCAACTCAATGAGCTGCCACCTCAGCAGAAACCCAGGCACAGAATAGATCCTGATGCAATTCCTAGCCCAGTAAGTGCGTTGTCTCTCTGTCTGCTCTTGTCTGCATGTCGGTGGCTGCCTGTGTATATCTGCAAAATCTCTCCCCTTGCTACCCCCCCCCCCCCGGTGTTAGTCCATCACCTTTCCTCTTCCTCTCTTTCTGCTCACATTTCGATAAACAATAAAACACCACAAGTGTTGAAATCATCTGTACATCAAAAATCAAGGGGCAATAGAAGCTTGGCATTTAAAACCACGAAAGATAAGCAGGTTCTATATTTTCCTTCCAACTCTAGCCTTGTGTAAGCAAATAACCCCTGGAGAAATCATTACATACTTAGCATATACTTAGGATGAATATATAAGAATAAATTGGACATGTAATGTATTGAATACCTGCTGTAGCATGAATTTAACAGCTACTTTTTTAATTAATTCATTTTAATTGAGCAGCAGGCCAGTTCATATTATTGTTTTCATGAAGACAAAGAATGTCACTTGCCTATTGCTCCTACATTGTTTTGTCTTGGGAATGGGCTGAATTTGGTCACAACACGTAAAAGAGATTGGTGATGTTACCAACTTCGCTTAGTTTTTTACAGCTGGAACAAAAAAAAAGTCGTCTTGGTGTGGTCACTTCAATTTTCTGTGCAATCTCTTTATAAGTGTGTTTCAGATCAAGGGAAACTTATAGTCATTTTCATCGTAAGACATATTGTTTAAAATAATCATATTCTATAGGGAAAGGAAGTTGAAGCATTCCAGTTAGAAAGGTGAATTGGATGATAAATTAAAAGTTTACATTTAAATTGTTTTGGATAACATTATAAGGCAGGGGTGTCAAACTCAAGGCCCGGGGGCCATTCTGGAAAGAGCGAAGGATCGGCCCGTGGTGCCTCTGCCAGAGAAAACGGGCTCCCGAGCTCCATTTTCGGCTGGGACGGCCTCCTGCAATCCTCTACCAGCGAAAACGGAGCTCGGAGGGCCCTCCCGAGTTCCGTTTTGGCTGGCAGAGGGTTGCAGGAGGCCATCGCAGCCAAAAACGGGAGCCCATTTTCACTGGCAGAGTGCTCGAGCCACCACAGCCGCCCCCGACACGAGTGATGTCGAGCTGGCCACACCCACCCTGGCCACACCCACCCCAGCCCCCCAAGGTCAAACACAACCCTGAAGCGGCCCTCAAATCGAGTTTGACATCCCTGCTCTAGATGATTATCTTCGTTTCAAGGATCACTTCTTCTTGCAATCAGGTTTAGGGTAGCCTAGCATATCTCAGTGAGAGCTGATTTTTTCCCCACATTTTTTTTACATAATGCCTTTGTGTTGATTATCATCCAACTTGAAACTCCTAAAGCAGTTTATTTAAATTCAGAGAGGGAGTGAGAGGGAGAGAGAAAACACCTGATAAACAAAAATGCTGTTGTAATAGTCCAGCATAAAATTCTCAGCTATAACTTGACTGTCCAGTTGCAAAAAGAAAAAAGTGCAAACAATGACTTTATAAACTTCATAGACAACATATATTGAAGTGGACATTGCAAAGTATATAATTTATTAGCTACACCACTCATTTTGGACTGTTGATTTCAAATCTAGCAAAACAAGTAGAAGTGTAAAATGGATATCTTTCTTTAGGAATTAAAAATGTAGTAAGTTATATTATCACAACCTTTGCTAAAACCTTTTGTAGTGCTAACTTGTTGCTTCCCATTTTAGATTCAGGTTATTGAAGATGACAGAAATAACCGTGGGTCAGAGCCATTCATCACAGGAGTACGTGGGCAAGTCCCACCTCTAGTCACTACAAATTTCTTGGTGAAAGATCAAGGTAAAATAGCATCCACGAAGGCAAGGATAACTAACACACCATGAAAAAAGAAATTTGCAAGTGCTCAGCATAAACACTTGGATTAAGTTAGTTGTGTTATATAGTGAAGAACTGCAGTTTTTCTGTTCAGAATTTCATTATGCATTCCTCTTCAGCCACAAAGTTTGCCATGCTGTATTTTCACACTAAATTTCTGAATACTTTTACATAGGATAATATACATAGCTACAAAAGAATACGGAGGTCAGATCTTGACGACCTTGAATTAATGATAAGCATTAAAACACTAAGGGCTAAGTCAGTCCTATGCAAGGTTTGAATGCTATGAGTTCTGTTGTGCAAGAAGATTAGATAGATAGATAGATAGATAGATAGATAGATAGATAGATAGATAGATAGATAGATAGATAGATAGATAGATAGATAGATAGATGATACATAGATAGATAGATGATGATTAGATAGATAGATAGATAGATAGATAGATAGATAGATAGATAGATAGATAGATAGATAGATAGATAGATAGATAGATAGATAGATGTAATGTCAAAATTTGGATTGCCTGTTTACTTATCTGATTTGTATCCCACCTTCCCTCAGGAGCTCAAAGTAGTGACTTTTTGATTTAAAATAAAATTTAATTTTAGAAACCTGCTAAAATCAAAAAGTCACTACTTTGAGCTTCTGAGGGAAGGTGGGATACAAATCAGATAAGTAAACAGGCAGTCCAAATGTTGACATCTATGGCATCATGCTTTTGTGGACTTATTAAAACATTTATACCACAAGCCCTGGACCAGGAGGCCCTGCTTACTGTCACCCATGCCCTTGTAACCTCCTGCTTAGATTACTGTAATGGGGCTGCCCTTGAAGAGCATTCAGAAAATTTAACCGGTGCAAAATGCAGCTGTACGGGTAATAAATGGTGCCAGCTACATGGCACATGTAACACCACTCCTCTGTGAACTGCACTGGCTCCTGGGTGTGTTTCCAGGTACAATTCAAGGTGCTGGTTGTCATCTTTAAAACCCTACATGGCTTGGGGCCGGGTTACCTGAAGGACCATCTTTTTCCAAGAGTTTCTAGCTGTCCGGTCTGATCCAACAGATTGGGCATGCTGCATATCCTATCAACCAAAGTGTGTTGACTGGCAGGAACTAGATGATGAGCTTTCTGTGCTGTAGCCCCTGCCTGATGGAATATTCTCCCCTTGGAGATTATAATGGACCTAACCCTTTTGGCCTTTCACAAAATTCTAAAAATTATCTGTGTACCCAGGACTAGGGCTCGGAATGGATTAAGGGCCTCATTACTTGATTTATTATTGGTTGGTTAACCGTCATGGCTGCAAGCCTATTTGGATGAGAGATAACCGTGGCATATCTGGTCTGCAGGCTAGATTGGGAAGTAAAAGAAAATGTCCAGGAGGAAAGCAATAAATAGCAAACTAATTCTGTATTAGAAAGCAATATGAACATGCCCATCTAGTTATGAACTGTTAGGTTTCACAAAGGAAGGCAAATATACGTGTCCCAGGATAATGTTGCAGGATCCAACTTTCACTTGAAGGAAATCATCTTTGTGTTATTTATATTACTTAGTTGCTTTTTATAATTGTTTGGTATACTGTTTTGCAAGTTCCACTTCAAAAATAGCAAGACAGTGGAATGAGTGAGTGTGTGTGTGTGTGTAATCTATTGAAGAATATATAGGTAAAGTTTTGGTTTCTTTTTTTAAAGGTAATGCAAGTCCCCGCTACATAAGATGTACTTCTTATAATATTCCCTGCACTTCTGATATGGCTAAACAATCTCAAGTTCCTCTTGCTGCAGTCATAAAACCGTTGGCTGCACTTCCCGCAGAAGAGGTAAGATTGATAGCCTGAATCATCAGATAAAATAGCAACATTATTACAAGATTATGGACCCCGGGCAAAGAAAACCCTCCCTTGAGTTTTTTGTTTACCCAGTGAGTTCCTCCATCCCAAGAGTTAACTTTGATGCTTCACTCTACAGAAAGAAGAAATTACATGCTCTGGACTTGAATACTAGAGCAAGATGCAGAAAACGCACTCTTTAGTATCATGTATTGGGAAAGAAAGGGGACGTGTAAATAGCACCGATATCCAGTGTTTTTTCTTTCCAGACCCCTCCTTATTTGGTGGACCATGGAGAATCAGGTCCCATTCGGTGCAACAGGTGCAAGGCGTACATGTGCCCTTTTATGCAGTTCATTGAGGGAGGAAGACGATTCCAGTGCTGCTTCTGTAGCTGTGTTACTGAGGGTAAGAGCTTCCTCTTAAAAGAGGCCTTGTCGAGGGTGAGGACAGTTTGCTGCCAAGCAGGAATTTCATCTGGGGAATCGTCATGGGAAAATCCAAGAACAGAATTATATTTAAAGGATGAAAACTACACATCATCCTTTGTTCCTAAATTTTGGGCAGTTGCTTACAATCAATTGGCTTATTGAGGAATCTGCCTTTATTGAAATAAAACATACAATATGCAGAAAATCTTATTTTTAAAAATGTATATTCAGGTTTCTCTCAAAAAAATGAGAAAGTAGAGCATAGGTGATCACACTAAGCCTTTCCGCTATTCTCTTAACACTTGTGCAAAGATTGTAATGCAAGAACAATGAATGCAAAATAAAAGGCAATATGTTTGCATTTTTTGTTGGAAGGTAATACCACCTGGAAATTAAATTTTAATGACATAGGAAGATTACTGTTGATTACTGAATGGCTGCAGGGTCTATTAACATGTCTTAGAATGTAGGTAGCTAACTCACTCAGGAATATAAAATTTGATCTATAGCCCTATCTATGAAAATAAAACATCCAAAATCCATAAGTGGGTGATATCTTTATAAGGACCAACGAGTAGCTCAAAGAATGTTCCAGGTTCTCCAGAATGATGTCACAAAAAACTACAGCTAGGGAAAGTGCAGATATAGAAGTAAAGCAAAGTCAGATGTTCCAGCTATAAAGCCTTCAATTCAAAGGCAGTCTCAAGGGAGAGAAGATGGATTCAGTACATTGTAAAATGGCATTGTTGTCAACTTACATGAAGCATTTATAAAGGCTAAAAGCTGTTGTTCCCCTTGCTCTGAACTCTGAAGAGCCATCTTCACAGTTGAAACTCACAGATTCCTGGCCTGACAGAGAAGAAATAAAATAAGCTGAAAAAAATTTGCTCCCTTCTTTTCCCCCCCAGTGCCGTCTCATTACTTCCAGCATTTGGATCACACAGGCAGGCGAGTGGACTACTATGAGAGACCTGAATTATCACTGGGCTCCTATGAATACCTAGCTACTGTTGACTACTGCAAGGTATCTCTACTTGTATTTATTATTTATTTTATTTACAGTGAGAGACCAGTAGGCTAAATGACAAATTCTTGGGGAAAGTCAACATTCAGTGCATTTCAGTTGGTGTCAGAGCACAAACAAGTAGGCAGGAATTATATAGATTTCTGTAAGGGATTAGTATTGTCAGGATTAGGGCCAAGGAACAAAACCTTGGAAAATGACAGACTATTCAGCCCTGGATTAAGTTAAGTTCGTTGGTTAAGGTGGACTCTGAACAATATAAATATCTTCTTGTTGGACTTTTTGTAGACTGATTAAGCTGTCAATTACTAATGAACTCTTCCTTTATTTCTGGGTTGTGTCCAACATTCCTTTTGTACTTTCTCAACCTTGCCACCACTTCTCACTATTAGCTTTCCAGTGGTGCACTCAAGTTAAATGGGCAGAGAGACCATCCATCCCTAACATTCATTATAGCACTTATATACCACTTCATAGTGCTTTACAGTCCTCTCTAAGCAGTTTACAGGGTCAGCATATTGCCCCCAACAATCTGGGTCCTCATTTTACCCACCTCAGAAGGATGGAAGGTCTGAGTCAACCTTGAGCCTGGTGAGATTCGAACCGCAGTTCTGCAGTACTGCATTCTAACCACTGGGCCATCGCGGCTCTTTATTATGATATAAGTAATTGTCTTTAAGGATTAAGGAGCCACAGATCCCTTCAGAGAGGCTAATTTTAATGAAATTATTGTAAACCTCAGTAGAAACTAGTCCAGGTTCCAGACACAAGAGAACCAGCTACAACATGCCAAGAAACACAAAAGATTGCTCTGATGAATTTGAATTAGCCCTTTATGGGGGTGGGAGGGGGTTTATTTCTATAAAATTAGATCTGCAGAATCTAGAGGCCAGCATGTTAAATAAAAAATTAAGGGCTGCCAGGATAAAATGCAGTGTTTCTCCACTTTAAGATGGGTGGACTTCAACTCCCAGAATTCTCCTGACCAGCATATGGGGGAATTCTGAGAGTTGGTTCACAATATGTTAAAGTTGCCAAAGTTGATAAACGCTGATATGATGCTAATAGTCAGTACTGGAAAACTGTAAGAATTGCATTTGCAGTTTCTTTTAGTCTAGGCAGAAATACTGTTAAAGCTTGTTTCTTTCAAGACAAAAAATGAGGGGAAATGACTCAGTAGTGTGTAAAGAATAATTGTGCTTGTGTTCCTTTCTTGCAGAATAACAAGTATCCCAACCCTCCTGCTTTTATTTTCATGATTGATGTGTCATACAATGCAGTACGGAGTGGCTTGGTCAGGCTGGTATGTGAAGAACTGAAGACACTCCTGGATTACCTCCCGAGGTACCTGCTGACATAAGATAGTGGTCCTAGTGAACCAATTTTTTATAATAAACTTTGATTCTAATCAACCTATTTCAGTGAAACAATTCAATCGTTCTTTCAATTAAGTATCCTATAAAATGGGAGGACTTCCCAGCTGCATTCTCAAACTTGGGATTTGGTCAGTAGATACTAGGGGACAATCATTTGTTGATGCTGCTGTCTTTCTGCTTTTCCGTTTGGTTTTGCAAGCCCATTTTATGCTATATTTAACACCTTTTTTCTTAACAGAGAAGGAACTACAGAAGAATCAGCCATCCGGGTGGGTTTTGTCACCTACAACAAAGTTCTACACTTCTATAATGTCAAGAGCTCCCTGGCACAGCCGCAAATGATGGTTGTTTCGGATATAGCAGATATGTTTGTACCTTTGCTTGATGGCTTTCTTGTGAAAGTGAATGAGTCTCGCACAGTTTTTACCAGGTAAGCAAAACTCAACCTACACTATGAGCATTAACAAATCGATGCAGGTAATTCCCGACTTATGACCACAATTGGGACCAGAATTTCTATTGCTAAGAAAGACAGTTGCTAAGTGAATCACACACTTTTTAACAAACTTTTAGTCATGGTTGTTAAGCAAACCACTGCATTTGTTAAGTGACGATGCAGTCATAAGTAAATTCAGCTTCCCTGATTGACTTTGCTTATCAGAGGCTGGCTGGGAAGATTGCAGATGGTGATCATGTGACCCCAGGACAATGCAACTGTCATAAATACATGCCTGTTGCAAGCGTCCAAATTTCAATCACATGACCTTGGGAAAACTGCAACAGTTGCAAATGCGAGGACCTTTTTCCATAAGTCACTTTTTCCAGTGCCATTGTAACTTCGAATGGTCTCTAAGCAATGGTTGTAAGTTGAGGACTACCTGTACATTCTGCTACGCGTATCTTCTCATTGTCCTTAGTGACCTGAAAGTGCCAGGCTTTTAATGAGCTCTAGGCCATCTCAGGCAAGGTAAGCAATCATTAGAATGAGCATTGCCATCACAGAAAGGCTTTCATGAGGGAGTGGTGGCCATGGGGCACTGCAAACAGCCGTAAAGGTGAGCCAGTTGCCAAACACCCAAAATGTGATCACATGACCATCACATGACCAGCCATTTTAAGTTTAGAAACAGGTCATAAATAGCTCTGGGGAAGTCCGTCATAACATAAGAAGGGAAGGACTATCTGGAACACCTATAATTGGAAATGCTGAAAATATCAAACATTGCTTTGTTGTTTTTAACTGGTGAGATTGATTATTTTACTATAGGTAATTTGAATTAATTTCTTGTCCTTCAAACCACATTGCATGCAAAATACAACATTGTTCCTGAACAAAAATCTGCATTGAGGAAGAAATTTAGCATTCAAATATGCTTGCTGAGTCGATTCAATCAATCAATCAATCAATCAATCAATCTTTATTGCACAGTGCACAGATCTGCACAAAAAGTTAAAACATTAAAATAAAATAAAGCAAAACTGGACAGAACTGAACAGATTAGAGCATAGTAATATATTACCATTGATGATAAAATCATCAGTGGGTGATCAAGGTTTGCCTAATTTTACAGACAGTGTAACAAAACTTTGCTATGTTCAGAGAGAATGGATCATACTGATCTGACAATATTAGCTGTACATAACAGAGATCAGAATGTCCAAGATATTTAATCATGTAAGTGTTATAATATGAGTTTGTGACTCAGGGGTGAAATCCAGCAGGTTCTGACTGGTTCTGGAGAACTGGTAGCGGAAATTTTGAGCAGTTCGGAGAACCGGCAAATACCACCTCTGGCTGGCCCCAGAGTGGGGAGGGAATGGGGATTTTGCAGTATCCTTCCCCTGCCATGCCCACCAAGCCACATCACGCCCACCAAGCCACGCCCACAGAACCAGTAGTAAAAAAAATTGGATTTCACCACTGTTGTGACTCCCTATAGAGGGGGCAGAGTTGATGTTCCCAGTTCTTCCACCCACAAGGAATGGGCATTCTTCAAGAATGTGCTGCCATCTTCTCTCCAGGATTAAGAATCACACTCATTTTGAGTGTGGGTTTTATTTTTATTATGTTTTTGCTGTTTTGTTGTTGTTCTCATTTGCTGCACTAGTGCCTTCTGATTTGTTAAATCAGTTGCTTTCAACTGAATTAGCAGGAAGGGATATAAGCATTTTGCATAAGGTGGGCTGTTTTACTGGTTATTAGAACTATAGAAAAAGTGGCTACTCTGTTAACTTGAAGTTGGACAGGATTGAGAGAAATAAACATGAATTTATTCTTAAAATTAAAGGCATCTTTAGTGTTATCCCATCAAGCAAAAGTAAATAATCTCTGAATTGGAAGAGGAGGAAGCTGTAGTTTAAGAGAGCAATCGTGGGAAAGTGCTGCTGCTTTTGATCAGTTCCTGCTTATACAGTCTGAGTTGTTTAATTATTTCCATGCTGGTTTCTTAACCCTGCTTTATAGTAGGAAGTTTTTTGATAGACCAAATGTACAAATTTAAATACTGAAGCAATGGCCTTCTACCCTGTAGATCAAAAATTGGCGGATACAAAAAATATAATAAACTTGACTTACTCCAGAAATAGGGCAGCGTGTTGGCTGACAGTTAAGGTGCTGGATTTGTTGACTGGAAAGCCGGCAGCCTAGGTTCGAGACCCGAGCGCCACACGACGTGGTGAGCTCCCGTCCTTGCTTCAGCTTCTGCCAAACTAGCATACAAATGCAAGTAGATAAGTAGGTACCACTTTGGTAGGAAGGTAACAGCGCTCTGTGATGTCATGCTGGCCACATGACCATGGAAATGTCTTTGGACAGCGCTGGCTCAATAGCCTTGAAACGGAGATGAGCACAATCTCCTATAGTCAGCAACAACTAGTGGAGTAAAATCCACAAGGACTCTTTTACCTTACCCCCAAAATAGGTGGGTTTTTTCCTCCAGAAGTTCTAATTGGCTTGAAATCTCTAAAGCATCTGTGCTCATTGATAAGAAATAACTTGAGCACCGATGCTAGAGATTTGCCTAAGCGTTGACTTTGATTTTCATCATTTTGCAGCCTGTTGGATCAGATCCCAGAAATGTTTGCTGATACAAGAGAAACAGAAACTGTGTTTGCTCCAGTGATTCAGGCTGGCATGGAAGCTCTAAAGGTTAGTTTTTATGCTCCTCAGCACCTTAATTTGACTTGATTTTTCTCAGTCTCTTCCTTTTTCTGAGTATTCTGTAAACCTCAGGATGGCGGCAGTCTATATCAAGTGCTGAATCCAGTTTGTTTAGTATGTGGAAACTGAACCATATAGAATTTTATATCATTCTAGGTAGTATTTATCAGGCAGAAAAATCTGTAATGTGAATGCAGAGGATCTTGAGCAATATGGATAAGTTGATACTTGGATTTTTTAAATTATTTTTTTGCAGCATGTTGGGAATAAGATCAGTATGTAAGTGTCGGTTGTAAAAGATGGGTCACTTGAAAAGATGAGGAGCTGTGTTTGCTTTTCATTGAAAAGTCTTTTACATTTTAATATAAACGGTGGCGTGGAGAAGGGGTCTGTAAGGCTCTTAAGGACCAAAGGGTCTCAAATGGTCATTTCAAGGACCCTTCCATGTTTGTTTGCAGGCTGCAGACTGCGCTGGCAAGCTTTTCATATTTCACACATCGCTGCCTATAGCAGAGGCTCCAGGAAAGCTGAAGAACAGAGATGACAAGAAACTGATGAATACTGATAAAGAAAAGGTAAAGGATCATATTCCAACAGAAGGAGGCCAAGGCAGGAAGTCTGATTATGATTTCTTATGTCTCCTTAATTGCTTTGTGCCTTCCTCCCACCCCACTGTCCATCTTCTGTCCATCATCCCAACCTGAACCAGGTTTGTTGGTTTATTATCACATTTAGAAATTGCTCATCTCCCTCACAGAAGGAATCTGGGTGGTTTACAAACAAATGAAAAACATAAAATCTGAATATTAAAATACAGGCAAGGATAGGTAAAATTGAATATTAGATAATTAAAAAGAGGGGGAGGGTCTTCAGGTTGCTAGTGCTCCTCTGTGAACCCCAAATGAGATGGCAGAGCCCGGTCTTTAAATGCTTTTGAAAGGGCAGGAGGGCCTTCCTTACCCTCCTTACCTCAGGGTTGAGGGGAGGGAGGGAGAGGGTCCCAAAGGGAGCCAGCAGAGAAGGCTCTCCTCCTGGAAATCTTCGGTGATTAAAGCCCCCCACCATAACATACAGAAAAATAAAATTTGCTGAATGAAATTCCTGAGATAGGAAAATCTTAGAACTTTTTCTTCCTTCAGCTGTCATAGCCAAATAAAGAAACCCAGTCAAATACAAATCACGGATTGAACACCAAAGAAGAGAAATTGTAATGTAAGCATTCAGGAGACCCACTAAAGGCCTTGAATTTTCATAGCAAATATATGCATCCTTTTGATCTGCAGTCCTTTGAATATCAGGTTGAGGTCTGCTCTTTGAAAGCCCATCTGGTTCCTTTTTTCAATCATTTTCTTCTTTATTGTGCTTTCAGCAAATACTCTATTTGCCCAAGACCTGAGCTTAGTAAATCAGAGTGACACAGTTTGAAACACAGTGTTTTATTCATATTTCAGTGCTGTTTTTAAATTGCATTTTTTTCTGAAAGGGTATGCCAGGTATGATTAAAATAAATAATAAATTACTATTCTGATGGTATTGCCACTGTAACCTCCTTCTTCCGCTTTTTTGCCTAGAGATCATTCTACGTAAGTCTTTTCAGAAAAAAAATAAGAAATGCTAAGCTGCTCTTATTGGAAGATAATTGTGGCTTCCTTATCCATTAAAGAAACAAAAATTCTGGAAGAAAAAACTATTAGAAAAAATTAAATCGTTTTGCAAGGTTTTCTTAAGAAATTTCTAAAAATGATTTGTGAGATTGTTGATACAAGTTGTAATTTGCAGATTCTGGCATTATATTTAAATCTAATTCAACCAACAAATATGGTAATATTGAAATATGAGACTATTTATTTATTTTGTATACCACCTTTATTATTTTTACACATAATCCATTCAAACATATCCAACACACATTCCTCCTCTTATTTTCCCCACAACAACAACCCTGTGAGGTGGATTGAGGAGAGTGACTGGCCCAAGGTCACCCAACCGGCTTTCATGCCTAAGGCGAGACTAGAACTCCCAACCTCTCGCTTTCTAGCTTGATACCTTTTAACCACTAGACCAAACTGGCTTTCATAGGCATGAAATAATATATTATCTAATTGGTTTTACTTTTGTTTTTGCTCACATGTTTAGGACAAAGGAGATAATTCTAAGCTGGGATTTTCCAAATTGTTCAATATTTATCCTGTTTTCTGCTCTCTCTCTTTACCCTTTTTCTCTGCTTTAGACTCTGTTTCAGCCTCAAACGAATTTCTACAACAACTTAGCCAAGGATTGTGTGGTCCAAGGCTGCTGTGTGGACCTTTTCCTTTTCCCAAATCAGTATTTGGATGTAGCTACCTTGGGGGTTGTTCCGTATCAGACTGGTGGCTCCGTTTATAAATACACATATTTTCAGGTATGCTTTGTCTTGGTTTTAACATCTGTTCATTTATATTACTTTATTGCTGCAATTATGGTCTCAAAGGAGAGAGGGCAAGTAATAAAACTATTTCAGGAGCCAGCTAGAACCAGTACTAGCTCAGGTTAGTTCAATAGGAGATCAGTATACACTTGGCTTCTACATAAGTTTAGAAAGTAAAGAACAGTGAAGTTGATTATTTTTCACAGCATAATTTTGAATTGTTCGGTGGATTTCTGTGGTTTAGGCAGCTTGCAGTGAAAAAATAAAAGTTCTGGACTTGTAGACTATGGTGATTATTGCAGATGATTCTTTTTTAAAGCAACAATGTGTTCTCTGAGTTTCTAAGTGATTTAGAGTTTAGATCCTACATAAACTGGAGGTACAAGACAGTGTCTTAGTTGGAATGCTATTCAGCCTCTGTTCGAAATCACCTGTGTGTCAAGCATGTGAAGCATGTTGATTGTGTATTTTAGGTGGAAACAGATCAGGAACGGTTCTTGAATGATTTACGTAGAGATGTTCAAAAAGAAATTGGATTTGATGCTGTGATGAGAGTACGTACTAGCACAGGTGAGTACATATCTATATATCAAAAACCTATATCTAATCAGTAAATACTGAATCAGCCCCTTGAAGTGATCCAGACAAGAAACACCAGTTATGAATACTAATACTACTCTGATTGTAAAGTTACAGTAACAGAATTTTGCAAGTCTGCAAGTACCTCTCACCTCCCGTACTTTTGCTCTTCTGAAAAATAGGGAGGGTCCCTTCTGAGATGCTTTCTCTACCCCCCTCACGCCTCCTTCAGTCTCAGATTTCATTTTTCAGACCGTTGCCTGGGCTCTGTCTCTTCCTCCTGTCATTCCCAAGGTCATTCCCACATACCATTACAGTGAATGAGAACACCTAAGGTTTAGCTGCAGACTTTGCGTACTTACCCTATAGTGGTCCTGCCGCTCACCTTTGCTTAAATTCTGGACTGACTTATTTCTGTCAAGCTAAGTTAAAAGATAAGATAACCTTTATTGTCATTTTTCTGTGTACACAATGGCACACATAAAATGAAATTTTGATGTCTGGTCTCAAAAGTGTACACACACATGCATACATACATACATACACGCATGTTTGTATATGTACACATGCTGTATATGTACACATGCATGTGCGCGCGCGCACACACACACACACACACACACACACACACTAGTTCCGGTCCATTTTGAATACATAGTAGAAAAAAGAATCTTGAGAGTTAACAAGGTATAGGGTATTACAGAATCTAGTTGTTGTGCTTCGGATACCTCAAAGCGTCCTCCCAGAAGGTAACAAAGAAAACCAATCATGAAGAGGATTGTGTAATGTCCCTGACAATATTTTGGGCCCTGGTCAAGCAGCGCTTATATGCCATGTCCTGGATAGAAGGAAGTGAACTTCCAGTAATATTTTCCGCCATCCTCACCACTCTCTGCACAGCCTTCCTGTCCAAAACAGTAATACTTCTAAATCAAACAGTAATATAATACGACAGGATGCTTTCAATTGTCCCTCTATGGAAAGTAGTAAAGACAGAGGAAGGACTATCTGCTCTTCTCATATGATGCAGAAAATACAGGCACTGCTGTGCCTGCTTCACCTTTATCTTACTGTTGAGGGACCAAGCTAACCTGCTTGTTAGCTGCACACCCAGAAACTTGATACTACTAACCAACCACCTCCACAGTTAAGTTGTTAATACACAGAGGTGTATGACTGTGCTGGTCTTTTCTGAAATCAACAATGATCTCTTTTGTTTTTCCTACATTTAAGACCAAGCTGTTCTTATTACACGAGTCCACCAAACCCTTTACCTTCTCCTGTAAGCACCTTCCTTGTCATTCTATATAAGGCCCACTATGTTGTATCATCTGCATATTTCACAATATGGTTGGTACCAAACCTAGCATAACAGTCATGGATCAACAGGGTGAACAACAGTAGACTTAGGACACAGCCCTGAGAAGAATCTGTGCTCAAGAAAATGGTGTTAGAAATATTAGTCCCAACTTGTACATACTGGGGCTTATCAGTGAGAAAATCAAGAATCCAGATGCACAAAGAGATATTAAAGCTTAACAGGCCCAGCATTTGTCTACTAAATGCTGAGGAATGATCATATTAAATGCCAAACTAAAGTCGACAAACAGCATTCGCACATGAGTATTTCTTTCCTCTAAGTCAGGGGTGTCAAACTCACGTTGTCACGACAGTGTCACGTGACGTATCGGGACTTTTTTCCCCTTCACTAAACTCGGCGTGGGCATGGCCAGTGCGTGATGCATCGGCCCGCGGGCCGGCCATTTGACAGCCCTGCTCTAAGTGCACCAAACTCAGATGGAGGAAATAGCATCCTCTGTGGAGTGATTGCCCAGTAGGCAAACTGAAGTGAGTCCAATACTGGAGGGAGGCTGGGTACAATAAAATTATTTTATCAGCCTTTCAAAACATTTCATAATTATGGATGTAAGTGCAACCTAAAGATAATCATTAAGACCCATAAACCTCTTAGGCACTAGCAAAATAATTGCAGTCTTAAAACAGGAAGGACCACTTGCCTGCTGCAATGAAAGATTGAAAATAGCTGTAAGAACACAAGCCAACTCATTTGCACACTCCCTAAGAGCTCGCCCAGGGATATTATCTGGGCCTGCCGCTTTCCGAATGTTAACTTTCCGCAATGTCCTCCAGACAGAGGTAACATCAAAGCCAAGCACTTCAGTGCTTAGGAGCATAGTTTTCCTTGCAGGGGTACTATTTGATGCCTCGAATCTTCCCAAAAATGTGTTCAGTGAGAATTGCTGAATTCTTCACCATCCTAAGCCCAAGATTAACTTCAGTGTGATATGCGGACCCAGTCTTTAAAAGATTTCATCTTGGATAAGTTTTTTCTTGTTCATTCTCTAGGTATTCGAGCAACAGACTTCTTTGGAGCTTTCTGTATGAGCAATACAACAGATGTGGAATTAGCAGGCTTAGACTGTGACAAAACAATCACTGTGGAATTTAAACATGATGACAAGCTGAGAGAAGATAGTGGGGCCTTGCTTCAGGTAATTTCTGTGTAAGGGATGCTGTTGGGTATGCAGACAGTGGTTCTTGGGGAGGATATTTTCTTTTCTATAGTTGAATGGCAATCAACTTTATTTAGGACAGAATTCACACTTTTTCTTGGTGGACAGGTGTGAGGGGCTAACAATGATCCATTCAGTGGGTATGTTTAAGATCTTAGGAACTCTTTTTCCTGGTTCTATGCCCTCCCCCTGCCAAATAATTTGAACGTATTTGAGGCATATCACACCAGTTCCTATTGAAAGCTGTCTGTAAATCACTGGTATGATCTTGGGCTACCCAAGAACATAGGAAAAGAATTGCTGTCCTTCTCCCATCTGATCTAAGTTTTGCTTAGAGATGGAGAGTCCAATCCAGGGGCATCTAATGTTTGTTCATAAAAGCAGTACTATCCATAGAAAGTAATGGGAAGCTAGGAGTTGACTGAAATCTTTGATGTACACATTTTAATAACTCTGCTTATAAATCTCTCTCATGTAGTGTGCTGTATTATATACCAGTTGTGCAGGACAGAGGCGTCTGCGCATTCACAATCTCTCCCTGAACTGCTGCACACAGCTGGCTGATCTTTATAGGAACTGTGAGACAGACACACTTATCAACTTTTTGGCTAAATTTGGTAAGGACAATCTTGTAATTGTTTCATGGGAGGAGAAGCTTTTAGTGACAAGCTGCAAGAAAAAATCTTCCTGGATTCTTCCAGTGCTGCAGATAGAGTTGTAAATAAATACCGTATTTTTCGGACTATGAGACGCACCGGAATATAAGACGCACCAAGATTTTGAAGAGGTTAAAAAAAAAAAGTTTTTGCCCTCCCCCAGCCCCCAGGATCACTCTACAGGCCTCCCAAACCCTCAGCACGCCCCGTTTTTGTTTTTTGCAAAAAAACGGGCCATTTTTTTTTTGCCGTTTTTCGCTTGTTTTTGCCCTTCCCAGCCCCCAGGATCACTCTACAGGCCTCCCAAACCCTCTGCACAGCCCATTTTTGTTTTTGTTTTTTGCAAAAAAACGGGCCCGTTTTTCGCCTCCCAAACCCCCCACGCTTTGCATTTTTGCCCTCCCCAACCCCCAGGATCACTTTGCAGGCCTCCCAAACCCTCTGCGCGCCCCGTTTTTGCAAAAAACGGGATGCGCGGGGCAGGGTTTTTGGAGGCCAAAAATGGCTGTATTCAGTGTATAAGATGCACCAACATTTCCACCCTCTTTTGGGGGGGGGGAAGTGTGTCTTATACTCCGAAAAATACGGTAATTGATTTTAAGAGATAAGAGAGCACACTGGCAGTGAACGTCAGTGTGAAAACAACTGGTTGCCCTTATTATTTATTATTTATTTATTATGAAATTTATTTGCTGTCTATTTCGTATCCAATGACTCAATATTAATAATTTCCTTTAACAGATGAATAGCTTAGCTAAATGCTTTTCTAATCAGGAACTTTTTTTTTTCTGAAGCGTATCGTGGAGTACTGAACAATCCAGTCAAAACCGTGAGAGATACATTGATCAATCAGTGTGCCCAGATCTTAGCATGCTATCGAAAAAACTGTGCTAGCCCTTCATCTGCTGGACAGGTAACTCCTGCAACTTGGTGATGGATACTAATCCTGAATCAGGGCACTGAGATTGGTCGTATGTCATGTCAATTGTTAAGCAGTTCATCACATGACTGCACCTAATTTTATAATCTTTTTTATGAAAGTTGTTAACTGAATCTCCATGGTCATTAAGCAGTTATTAAGAGAACATGGCAGTTTTTAAGCAAATCTACAGTGGGTTTTATTTTGCCAGAAACCAAAAATACATGCCCAGTTTTTGGCAAAAAAAAAAAAAAATCATGGTCAAATGACCACAGGACGCAGCAAACAGCCGTAAATGCAGGCGAGTTGCTGAGCACTCAAAATGCAAATGTTATCGGCTGTTATCAAGGGGGTGGGGCTAGCCATCAAATAAGTAGCTTTGGGGAGGAGATCTGTCAGAATTTCAAACAGTCACTAAGTGTCCAGTTGTAAGTTGAGGACTACCTGAATATATTGTTTAATCAACAAAAGTTCATATGATATTCTGGTTTCTCTTACAATGGTACATACAAACACTTAGGATAGTATTCATATCATATTGCATTTGATCATTATATTTATGTCCCGTTTTTCCTACAGAAGCTTAAGGTAGGGTAAACAGCATTCCCTTCCCCACTTTTTCTACTAACCCTAACTCTATGTAGGGAAGAGAGCAGCAGAGCCAGGAGGAGGAGTTAAATGAAGGATTAGCTTAGAGACCCTAGCAACCACAAGAAGACAAAGTCCAACCACCCTGGAATGCTGTTAAGCCTCATCTAGCTTACCCAGGTGCTGAGTCAGAGAAGATTCCTGTGCAGAGGCTGGGTTGTTTTGTTTTGTTTTTTGCCTGGCACTCTTAACACTGGTGGTGGGCTGGTCTGATGCAGAATGTTGAAGGCCCCGGTTGAAGGTCTTTTCAGAGCCAGTCTAATACCTTAATCCTTACACCATGCAGATTCTCAATTATGGAAATATTTGAAAAAGTGTTCACACATGGATGGGCTTTAATAAAGCATGGTTTGCGGCCATTACCTGTTTGTTTTGCACAGCCTACTCACCATGCAAGCATTAAATTGCAGAAAACAGCCATTCAGAAATACCCAAAGCATACATTTCCACAGTTGTATCTCCCCAATTACCAAAGCTGGAAATGTAAAGGATATTCTCATAGTGTAGTTGAAAGTGCTTGTCTGTTGTTGGAATATTATATATTGTATGGTTCATGAGAGCTGGTTTAGTTAAGGCATCAGAATGGAAAACAGGAGACACTGAATTCTCCTTGTTAAGTTAATAACACAGCTGTTAAGTGAATCTGGCTTCCCCATTGACTTTGCTTGTCAGCAGGTTGAAAAAGCTGATCACATGACCCCGGGACACTGCAACTGTCATAAATATGTGCCAGTTGCAAGCATCCAAAATTTGATCACGTGATCATGGGGATGTTGCAATAATCATAAGTGTGAAAAATGGTCATAAGTCACTTTTTTCAGTGCCATTGTAACTTTGAATGGTTGCTAAAATGAATGGTTGTAAGTGGAGGACTCTGTATCTAAATACAGACTTATGAGATAGTTGCAGTCTGAGATAAATTGCAAGGCTAGAATTGAATTGAATATTAGCTGCTTCTTTTTTTTATTGAAGCCAAAATGAGTGGTGAGGGTGAATTTGTACAAAACTAAAACTAATACACTGACCTTTTCCTGCCCCAAGAATGATTTTTTTTTAATTTCTTGTCACTTTTAGCTGATTCTTCCTGAATGCATGAAACTGCTCCCTGTGTATTTGAACTGTGTTTTGAAAAGTGATGTGCTCCAGCCTGGGTCCGAGGTCACCACTGATGATCGCTCCTACATCCGCCAGCTAATCAGCTCTATGGATGTTGCAGAAACTCATGTTTTCTTTTATCCTAGACTGTTACCACTGGTGAGTACTTCTAAATATAAACGGGTTTTAATTGTCTAAGTCTGAAGTATAGACTCAACTAAAAATTGATGTAATTAAATAGGACTTCTGTTTGGTGGGGTAGTACAAATGTGTGGAAATTGCTGTTTACTGTTTTGGAAAATTCTCATTTCAAATTATTTGCCAAATGGCAGAAGGTACTATTTCCCTAGTTGGCGACTTGACTTCCCCTATGATGAATACTCTTGAAAAAAGATTTTAAACTGACATTTGACATTCACAGAGGAGCACCAAAATTTAAAAATTTGAAAAACATGGTCCACAAAGAGGCTGATGACATTTTTATGCTAATATTTCTTTATAGATTTGTTATGTAAGTGTATATAGGCAGCATGAGTCATTCTATGAACTACAGACAACATTCTTTTTTTAAAAAACACAAACATTTTATGTAGTATAATTATACCAAAATGTAAATTATACTTGATTGGCATTTAATATAAATTTAAATGAAAGCCTCGTGATTTAGTTCTGGATAATATTTCCTTAGAGAGTACCATCATGAGGTAAACTCGAGTCCGGAGTTAAGAAAATTAGAATTACACATGTCCCTTGGAATATATTATATAGTCAAATAATGACAGACCTTCCCCAATCCGATCCCTTAGGAAAGAAAGACCCACAACTCCATTTGGTTAAAGCAAATGGTGTTGGCTGCAGTAAAGTCAAGCCAGCTCTGAATTCTCCTGCACCTCACAAGACACAAAAAAGGTTCACCCACAGCCCATCACACACACACACACACACACACCCATGACTAGTCCCTTTCTAATCAACCGGAGCTCGCCAAGATATTTTGAGAACACGGAGATGTTTGGGAGTAATCCACATTTTCTCAGGGTGCCTGGCCGTGGGATGTTGGTACAAACAGGATCTGGCTGCCGTGTCATTCCCCCCCCCTCCCCAATTTCCCAATACAGCTTTATTATCCTTTCATCCTCCCCCTCCCCCCAGCCTTTGATGGCAGGATGCCTGTGAGGTGCCAAACCGAATCAGGCACAGCTGACAAATAATCATTTCGTGTTTTGTATCTGAATTTATGTAGAATATTCAGTGTAAAAAATAAAAAAGCGTGTGTAATGTATATTCCAAATTCCCCATTCACGGGAATAGTCTACTGTCAATTAATTCTTATAATGTCTTTTACATTTTAAATGGGGCCCTCTGAGAATTATTTAGCTTGTTTTTAAAAGTTCCATGGCTACATGCCAAGGATTATTCCTGGTTAAGTGCTATTGTGAAATGTGTGTGTGTGTGTTTTATATATACCCAGGAGATAGTAACTTCCATTCTGTCCTACAGACCAAAATAGATTATAGCAGCGACTCCTTACCGATAGCAATCAGAAACTCAGAAGAACGTCTCTCCAAGGGTGACATATACCTACTAGAAAATGGCCTGAATATATTTTTGTGGGTAGGAGTAAACGTTCAACAAGGGCTGATCCAAAACCTCTTTGGAGTCTCATCTTTCAGCCAGATCAACAGCTCTATGGTAAGTTAGGATTGGATAAAGAGAAAATTGCCTTAATTTTAGTATATGTCATATCTGACCTTGGATATCTCCGTTTTCTCCTTACAAACCTTTAAAAATTTAAAGGTATTTCAGTGAATAACAACATTTTGGCAGGATCATGATCAAGGGAATGAAAGGCCAGCATTGAGGAAATATTAGCTTTCACTAAGGCTCTGCTGTTCTTCTCCTTCATTTTCAATATTGTGAAACAATTCCAGACTGTTTCAAGCATCTTCACACTTTGTAATGTGATTTGTGTAATGTAACTGATGTGACCTGTGTTTTTAAAATTCATTTAATTAATGAATTAAATGGTCCCTGATCTGTGTGCCATAACTTTGTTACAGTGCACACTACCAGTTTTGGACAATCCCTTATCAAAAAGAGTGCGATCCACTATTGATATATTCCAGGCTCAAAGATCACGCTACATGAAGGTAACTGGTTTTGATTTTATGATTATAACAAAAATGATTGTCTTTTACGGTTCCCAGGCATTAAAAAGTGTATAAAAATCTGATTTGAATGCCTTAAAAGAAACAGTAGTCGTCTTAAATGGGCTTGTGGTGGTTCAAACCTGGGCCTGGATTGTTCCGGTGCTTTCACTATCCGAATGTGGCTACATTAAATTCAGATGGCAAAAGACTTATTTGCAAATTGTATACCTTCATCTTTTTGTTTTTTTTGCTTTCAGTTTATCATTGTGAAGCAGGAAGACAAACTAGATCTGCTGTTCAAACACTTCTTGGTGGAAGATAAGAGCATGAATGGGGGGGCTTCATACGTGGACTTCCTCTGTCACATGCACAAAGAAATTCGCCAGTTGCTGAGCTAGTCAGAGTTATGCTGGATGCCAGCACTTGACATCTGTAGGTTCACTGACTGCCTCATAAGCGACCCTCTCTCCTTTTGGAAGGACTATAGAAAAACCTGTATAATTCCATAATTTTAATATACTTCATAAAGTTTCAGCATCTCCCAAAACCTTTTGAGAGAGACATGAACAGTCAAAACATCTACTTCGGGTGATGAAAAACACTGTTTGTTTGATTCTGGGTCCTAAACCTACGTCACTAAGATTGGCAGAAATCTACATCATTTTTCTCCTGACACCCGAGTTCCTTTGAGTTAATGTACGTGATTCTGCATCAGAAGAAAAAGCAATCGTTCTCCAAAATTAGATGGTGATGCAAAGTTCGTGTATGTGATAGTCTTTATGAAAAGAAAATGAGCCAAATAGGGAAAGATGGGTGGTCGGCCCTACCCAGTTGGGAGGTGGATGTCAGATAGGGTGGTAACTTCTTAAAATTTGAGGATGCAATCTACTGTAATCAAATTATAGAATGGTGTCTTCTTTAAAAAAAAATATCCCAAATTTTGAGCTGGGGAAAAAAATTGACATGCCTTTACTCTGTAATTGTGTTGCTACACAAATTTGCCTTGAAATAAGTAAATGGAAACAAGCAGGTCCTGTCTCTAGGAAAGCTAAATCTGTCTTTGGTTGGTGTGAACTGGTATTGCCATCCCTCCTTTGAGAAAAGAAGCATCTTTTTGCCAGTATCTTGTTTTGTCTCTTTTTTTCCTATTCGCATGCTAGGTTTTAATTAAGTATCTTGAAGAAGATGACCATGATTTCTCCTTTAAAAGAAATGTTTTATAACAAGATGTCAAAAAGTGGCATAGAAATATGCTTGGAGATGGCTACGGTAGGTTGAGTTGTATTCAAGAAGCACTGAAGTATCTGAGCTCTCCATAGGGAAGAAATGCTCATAACACAAAGTTCAAATCATGCCACTGATGTTCAGGCTCTTAATAACTCCAGATAATTTTGGTCATTGGTAAAATAACAAACTGGTTCGTTAGTGTAGGATAGTCATAACTGAATTTTAGTCTTCAAGCTCAGACATAAAGTTGGCCTAGTTGATAGGCAATCTTTCCATTGATAAACCATTACTCTGGCTTCAAATAGGCCAAAGGAATTCTGACAGAAAAATGAAATACATTTCACAGACTCAATATAAAGGCTCATTAATTTGTAGGAGGAGATTACTTATTTTTTTAAAAAGGCTGCGCTTAGATTGTCTTGCAGTGTTCAGGATGTATTAAGAGAATAGCAACATGGAATTTTGAGGAAGGGTGGGGGGAGAGAAGGGAAGAGGCTTGCCTAGGCAAATTGTGGGTTGAGACTGAATATTTGAAATTGAAAGTTTTATGTACATGAATGATTAAATATTCAGGAGTATAGTTTCTTATCCCATGATCTATTTTGTGTTTGTGTGTATGTGCGTGCGTGTGAGAGAGAAAAAGAGAAATTGTAAATATTTTGTTTGATCTATTGCAGCTTTCCCTTTCATCACATAGCAAAGAAATGTACACAACTCGCTCTCAAGGAGTTTTTCCAAAAGATTCATAAAGATTTCAGGTGTGCTTAAGATTGCCCTTCTCCTTCTTGCCAAATATATTATCCCAACCAAATTTGGAAATCTCTGAAACAAATAAACAACATCCATCCCCAAAACAAGAGTCAACAATTTCAGAATTCTAATTTCTAGAATTTAAATTTTAAAAAGTTAAGTGTATTTTCACTTTTTTCAATTCATCTTTTAATTTGTAAAAAAATATATAAAGATGTATTTTATGTCATTGTTAGCAAATAAATACTGATTATTTTTTCCAAGGCCTGTACTTTGGAGGGGAATGAACTGGTTTGCAGGTTGACTCTATCAAGCTCCACAATGGCAAATAAACTATAATTTGCAATGGTCTACAACAATATTCTATCAGATACTTATAAACTTTTTCTTATCTGCAAAAGCATTTCATTTTCTAATCTATGAACCTAATTTTTCATTAGTGCTTGCTGAGAAAAACTAGTAATCGTATGAAAAGGCAAAGTATGCTAGCACTATTTTGAAATACAACATCCCTTCCTAAAGCTAAATTACCTTTCTTCATGACTAGATAATCTTACTGTAAAATTGAACTTTTATACTGTGATCTAGAATACATTATATTGAATTTCTTAAAATCTATTTCTATTTTTGTGTTGTTGCGTATTCTTAACAGGTCTGTGTTCCTGGATGGAAGGATTGTTTCTTAAAACAATTTGTACTTTCAGTTTGAGATGGAAGAAATAATAGTTGTAATTTTTGTTATTCTTTCCAACCAAAAAGTGATGCAGTAATTGTAGAGTACTGAAATTTATTTGTTTATATTTATATTTGTATGCCACCCAACTCCCAAAGGACTAGCCTACAAGGAAATAGCTCCTTGTAGGCACCAAATCATGATTACTGCAAAAAAAATGCAACATGATAGAAATTCACCCCACAAGCTTTCTTCAGGAAAGAAAACATGGAAAAGAGACAACACGGATTCCTTTGAACTATGGATAGCATGCTAATATGGGCACATAAATAAGGATCAGAGACAAGATTCCAAAATTAACTTTATTTAAAACAAAATTGAAAAAGAAATGCAGGTAACAACTGTGGGCATTTATTTTCTATTACTCTTTGTGGGGTTGAGAGGAAGCTGGGCTGGTTGGAAGCCTGTCTAGATAATTTTTTTCTCCCCAACTTTTACAGAACGCTGTAAGTCCTTCCCTCTTACATTCTTTCCATCTATACTCTCAGCCAGAGAAAATGGGATTCACGCAGGCTTCTATCAGAGTGGGTGTCATTTTTCCCAAAACTACCACCCCCTTCCCAAGGTTCCCCACTTCACTGCTGCTACGTATATTCATTTTTTCTCTATCCCAAATCTCAGCTGATCGATGGAATAATTCCGGCAGTGTATTTAGATATTAGCCCAGCTACTTCACTGGGTATGTTTCATGCTTGCTCACCCATATTATTCCATGAACTGAATTTGCATTTAGAGATGTGAGGAACCTGTCAGTGTTATTTCTTCAGCCACTGAAAATGGGCACTTACACTAAATAGCATGTCTTATTAATACTAATCTCACCAAAATAGAAATCACTGCAGCTTTCAGTACTACTGCAAAGAATGTAAACCTATGTTCTTTTACCATACACATATTCCAAGATTCCTGTATTTTATACACAAAGTTTATATACAAGATTTGTGAACACATTCAAAAAGAAATTAAAGCTGCTACGTATCAGAGGTGGCGCAGTGGTTAGAGTGCAGCACTGCAGGCTACTTCAGCTGACTGCTAGCTGCAGTTCGGCGGTTCAAATCTCACCAGGCTCAAGGTTGACTCAGCCTTCCATCCTTCCGAGGTGGGTAAAATGAGGACCCAGATTGTTGGGGGCAATATGCTAACTCTGTAAACCGCTTAGAGAGGGCTGTAAAGCATTGTGAAGCGGTATATAAGTCTAAGTGCTATTGCTATTGCTATTGCTAGAATACTTCCACAAGTAAAAGGCCAATACTTCTTGACCAAATTATAAAACTTAAAAAATTATAACAAAAGGAATTTTCTTTTTGTGCCTTTTGAGGACCCAGATTGTTGGGGGCAATATGCTGACTCTGTGAACCGCTTAGAGAGTGCTATAAAGCACTGTAAAGCGGTATATAAGTCTAAGTGCTATTGCTATTGCTATTGCTATTTGAATCATTGTTGATTTCTGGCAACTGCCTGGACGAGTCATCGGTTTCCTTGGCAAGATTTTGTCATTTGCCTTCTTCCCAGGGCCGAGAGTGAATGGCTGGTCAAAGGTAACCTATCTGGCTTAGTTCCTAAGGCAGAACCAAGTACTCAGTCTCCCTGTTTCTAGCCTGGTGCCTTAGCCAATATCCCAAACTAGCTCTCAAAAAAGGAATTAGAAGTTGTATGATAAGATGCTAATGCTTAGAGCATTCAGTGTTCCCCAATATAGGAAACGGAAACTCTGAAGAACAGATGAGTAGTAGTGTAGAAAATTTACATCTCTGCCTAGCCTTCATCTCTAAATAAAATTTGGTAGTTTAACCATTTCAGTTTTGGGAAATTTCACATTTCATCTTTCGCAGGAATTATTTTACCATTTGCTAAGTGCCTGATTTGCCCCATAGGGATAATATATTCAAGTTTTCTTGGATTCCATTTTTAAACAATTCTGCCAAGATTTCTAGAGGCATTTTCCTTTAATTACTAGCTGGAACAGCCATGCCTTTTTAATTCAGTTAAGATTTTTCCTTACAATGTTGAATATATTTCTTCACTTACTTTTCCCCATCTTTTCTACTCTCTTTTTCAACCTCTGCTACCAGATTGAATTTTGTTTACAAAATTACAAACCCCATAGAAGACAAATGATTTACCATAATTTTCATATATTTGTTTTATTTAGCAAGTTTATATGGCCACTTACGGTATCTCATATACATAACATTAAAATGCAGGATAAAACTATTTTTTCATGACAACACACATTCAGATCAGCCACAAAATAGGCTCACCCATACTGCCAGTGCTCCCAGTTAGATGGCAAAGCCAGGTTTGCAAAAGGCCAGTAGGATTGGGGCCAACCTAATATCAGGAAAGATCCTCTTCCTAGGTGCTACCATGGAATTTTCTAGTAGATGGGATCTGGAACATGCCTCTCCCACCAGATCGAACAGAACATTACTTCAAGACTGATGCAGTGAGGCAAAAAAGTATTTAGTCAGCCACCAATTGTGCAAGTTCTCCCACTTAAAAAGATGAGAGAGGCCTGTAATTGACATCATAGGTAGACCTCAACTATGAGAGACAAAATGAGAAAACAAATCCAGACAATCGCATTGCCTGATTTGGAAAGAATTTATTTGCAAATTATAGTGGAAAATAAGTATTTGGTCAATATCAAAAGTTCATCTCAATACTTTGTTATATATCCTTTGTTGGCAATGACAGAGGTCAAACATTTTCTGTAAGTCTTCACAAGGTTGGCACACACTGTTGCTGGTATGTCGGCCCATTCCTCCATGCAGATCTCCTCTAGAGCAGTGATGTTTTGGGGCTGTCGCTGGGCAACACGGACTTTCAGTTCCCCCCAAAGGTTTTCTATGGGGTTGAGATCTGGAGAATGGCTAGGCCACTCCAGGACATTGAAATGCTTCTTACAACGC
>QLTV01004250.1:885329-902971 GCA_003457575.1 Thermophis baileyi | reverse complement strand
GGGGAGACGAC
Source organism: Thermophis baileyi (assembly GCA_003457575.1). NCBI lineage: Eukaryota > Metazoa > Chordata > Lepidosauria > Squamata > Dipsadidae > Thermophis > Thermophis baileyi. Next base: position 902,960 of record QLTV01004250.1, on the reverse strand, counting down.
CACGACGCGGCCCGTTTCTTTCAGCCGGCGCAGCTGCACGCCGGGCTGACGGTGGCTGCCGCGCCGTCCTTCCGCGGGCCCGGGAACCGCGACCGGCGCGCCAACCGGGAGCTGCCCATCCTGTTATGGTGGAGCGGCGGCCTCTTTCCGCACTTCCCCGGCGAGACGGCGCGCATCGACTGCCCGCGGGGCTCCTGCTTGGCCACCAAGGACCGCCGCGTGCGAGCTCATCGGCGGACGCGGTCGCTGCTCTTCTACGGCACGGACTTCCGGGCCTACGAGGCCCCGCTGCCGCGGCTGCCCCACCAGACCTGGGCCCTCTTCCACGAGGAGTCGCCCATGAACAACTACTTGCTCTCGCACGGCGCCGGCATCCGCCTCTTCAACCACACCGCCACCTTCCGCCGCCAGTCCGACTTCCCGCTCAGCCTCCAGTGGCTGCCCGACCTGGCCTACCTGCGCCGCCCGCCGCCGCGCGGCCTCCCCGAGAAGGACCGCCTGCGCGGGCAGGGGCTGGCCCCGCTGCTCTACCTGCAGTCGCACTGCGACGTCCCCGCCGACCGCGACCGATACGTGCGGGAGCTCATGAAGCACATCCAGGTAAGAGGGCTCCGGCCCGGGGCGGCGCTTGGTGCTGTGAATGCGGCCGCTGCGCTCGGACGGGCCTCGGGGCGCTTCGGGAAGGGGAAGCGAGGAGCTTGAGACCCGGCGCTGAAAGGTGGCGGTGGTGGGGAAGAGGGTTGGGGGGTCGATTCACAAGAGACGAAGACTAGCCAGGCTTCGGGGCAGGCGCGGAGCCGCTGCAGTTTGAATAGGGAACTGTCTTGTGATGCCGGGGCCCCCGTTGCCCCTAATGAGAAGCTGTGCTCAAGGCGGGACTCGCATGCAAGCTGGTCATCTAGTGAAAATGTTGTTAAAGGTCTTCCGTTTAACGTTTTGTTGTTGCATAACAAAGCTGGAACAAAGTTGGTGGCATTTATTTTATTTATTAGATTTACACCAATCTTTCGTTCGTTGTACTTATTTCTTCTCGCAAAACCACTGTGAGGTAGGTAGCCGAAAGAGCAAAGTCTTCCAGGAGTTGGAAGCTGGCCCTCCTTCCGGGAACTAGGCTGGAAGTTCCTAGCCCAGCACTTCAGCCACTACACAAATTGGCTTTCTAAATGCCTTTTGCTAAATAACTTGCCTACGTTTTTTTCTGTGACCTTAAAAAACAGATTTACTCTAAATAGATTAAGTGTTTTTCTTTGCCAGACTACTCGCTCATAATTACTTGAGTTTGATCTCAGTGACTGGTGTCTACATCGGTATGTCCAGGTGCCCAACTTACAGGGATTTCCTGGTGGTTTTCTATCCAAATATTAATTAGGTCCTGTAGATTGTTTAACCATACTACACTGCTTTCTCACTTTTTCACCAATAAATTTTTGTTTTGGAACTCAGCAGCTTACATCTGCTCATCCTCTTTTTAATCATTTATATTGTATTATATAAGTTATAAGGGACGTGGTGGCTCAGTGGCTAAGATGCTGAGCTTGTGGATCAGAAGGTCGCAGTTCAGTGGTTCGAATCCCTAATGCGGAGTGAGCTCCCTTTACTTGTCCCAGCTTCTGCCAACCTAGCAGTTCGAAAGCTTGTAAAAAAAAATGCAAGTAGAAAAATAGGGACCACTTTGGTGGGAAGGTAACAACGCTCCATGCGCCTTTGGCATTTAGTCATGCCGGCCACATGACCACGGAGACGTCTTTGGACAGCGCTGGCTCTTCGGCTTAGAAACGGAGATGAGCACCGCCCTTAGAGCCAGAAACAACTAGCACGCATGTGCGGGGGAACCTTTACCTTTACTTATATAAGTTATGTCTTACAATTTGCATGCAAGTCACAGTGCAACTGTGTGGTTATGCGTAGATTAGAAGGACATTCAATAAAGTTTACTGAGATTTCCTTCCATGTGTGTGAAACCTGCTTCTGCCCTATTATCTGGAAATTACTTCATGTGAAAAGCATTGACCACTAGTCCAAATGTTGTATCTACAGTATAAATATGGCACAAAAGTTAGGAACTAATCTCTTTTCCTCATCTTGAAAGCATAATAGCTTGCAGATGACGTCAAGAATGAGAAGAGAAAATGGATGAATGTGGGGAGAGGTGTTGTGTATGTGTACACAGAGAGAGAGAGATACCTAGTCCTATTTTGTCATGTAAGCCAGCTGGGTGACTTTGGGCATCCTTCTCTTTAAGCCCAATCGACCTCACAGGGTTGTTGCCAGGAAAATAGGGAGAAGGAATATTAAGTAAGTTTGCCACATTGAGTTTTATTTTATCAAAATAATACAATTAGTCCTCAACTTACAACCAGTTGTTTAGTGACTCTTCAAAGTTACAATGGCACTAAAAAAATAATGTATGAGCATTTTTCACACAACTGTTGCAAACCAAGGTCACATGATCAAAATTCAGGTGCTTGGTAACTGACATATATTTATGATAGTTGCACTATCCTGGGTTTATGTAATCACCATTTGTACCTTCCCAGCCAGCTTCCAACAAGAAAAGTCAATGGGGGAAGCCAGATTTGCTTAACGACTACATGATTCACTTAACAACTGCAGTGATTTGCTTAACTGTGGCAAAAAGATTGTAAATTGGGGTAAAACAACTGCCTTGCTTAACAGAAATTTTGGGCTCAATTGTGGTTGTAAGTTGAGAACTATCTGTAAAGTCAGGATATAAATAAAACAAAAATAAAAATGAATGAGATAGATATAGATGATAGTGATATATGTTAGATAGACAGACAGACAGACAAACATAGACATATAGGTAGGTAGGTCGCTCGCGTGCTCTTGGTTGAGAAAGTCCTGACAAGTTGCTAAAAAAAGCTTGTTCAGGTTAAGCTTATTGGTCTTACCAATAGTTATGATAATCAGTTTAGCACATTTTTTGATGAGTTCCTGTTTTGCCATTATTATATTTTGAACTTTTGAGTGTCAACTGTTGGAGGAAAAACTCCTGGGTTCGTTCTCCAGCTAGGACACGGCACAGACGCTGAGAAGAAATGGATTCAGAAGCCAGCTGCCAGAAAGCGGAATTCTTTTAATGTAGGAAGGCAAGAAGCAAAAGTGACACAGCTTGAGCGTTCCTGGCTTGCAAGCAGATTGGGGAGGCAAACCCATGCCTTCTTATACTTGCTTTTCCTTTGAAGCTCCTACAGTTTGATGGGTTTTGATGTGTGCCTTTGGTTGAAGCTGTCTTCCTGCCATAATGGGTTCATCCTGTCCCAGGACCTTCGTTTTTCCTATCCTGGGGGTTAATCCTGTCAAGGGACAGGAAAAAGGGAGTTCTGGTTTTGCCTTGGTGAGTTATTTTTCGCTTGGGTTTTGAGTATTTTCAGAATCTGCTTGGTTATTTCTAGTAATAGCTTTTGGCAGTCTGCTCAGACTTGCAATTATCTCCTGAGCGCTTGCCTCCTGGTCTTTACTCTGCTAAGGGAAAAGGCTGTTTTTATTTTCTGCACTGTTTCAGGGGTTCCTGGCACTGTCTTCTTTGGGGTGCACTTCCCACACAAGTACATGTTAGATAACTAGGAGAGAATTTATCTGAGGAAGTGATTACTTTATCTAGATGTGATTTTTTCCCCCTCAGGTTATTGTCACATAACAGGTTAATGGCAGGGTATTAATGAAAAAAGACAAAAACAGAATATTTAAAATTCTCTAGTTGCTTCTTCCATAGCAAAGATGCACTGGGGGAGGGGGGAAGAAGAGAAGATGGGGAAAAATGTAACAGATCATTATCATCACTCTTCTAGGTAGACTCTTATGGTAGATGCCTGAACAACCAAAAACTTCCCAATATGAGATTGATGGACACTTCTACAGCCACTACAGAGGACTCTGAATTCATGAATTTTATTTCTAAATACAAATTTCACCTGGCTATGGAGAATGCCATATGTCCTGATTATATGACAGAGAAACTTTGGAGGCCAATGCATGTAGGGGCTATCCCTGTATATCGAGGTTCACCATCTGTACGAGACTGGATGCCTGCTGATCATTCCATTATTCTTATTGATGACTTTGGAAGCCCTAAAGAACTTGCAGAATATATTGATTTTTTGGACAGGAACTCCGATGAATATTTGAAATATCTAAAGTACAAGAGTCCACATGGTATTACAAACCAGTTCTTGCTTGAGAACATGAGGAAGCGTGAATGGGGGGTAAATGACATGTCCCTACCTAATTATCTAAATGGATTTGAGTGCTTCATCTGTGACCGAGAAAATGCAAGACTTAATGCAGAGAGAGCGCACAAAAAAACTCATGGGAAATCACTAGCTCCAGAAGTTCATATCGCACAGACCACACATATGGGATGTCCTTCACCAGCACCTGGTTATGGCAATATTGAAGACATTCCTGATGGAGACAGGTAGTTGCATTTATTATTAAGGATATAAAGTTAATTCAGTGTGGTGATTAAATTTTATCTTTTGAGTTACTAAACTATAGAATGCATTCTTATGTAGCTGGTGGCAAAATTGCAGCATATAAGTCAAACTGGACTGGAAAGACTTGATCTGATTATATTATTAAATACATTGTACTCTAGAGCCATTTTAGGACAACCTAGTATTACACTGAATGGCTAGATTTAAATTTAAATTTAAATACAATTATGTAATTAACATTCTCAACTATAAAAAAGTAAGCTTAAAGAATGGGTAGTTCTGATCATTCTCTCAGTGCTATTTTTCTTTTTGCTTCCTCACTGCCAGCAGACATCACATAGTATTGCAGAATATATAAACTATAGAATGCCAACTTTTCAACCAATCCCAGTTTTTGTGCTTTTAATAGAAGAATATGAAGCACTTAACATGCTACAACATTTATCTCTCACACGGCAGCCTCCACTAGTTAAAACAAGAGTTCTCAAAATATGCAATACCATGACCACCTAAAACAGCGGTTCTCAACCTGTGGGTCGCGACCCCTTTGGGGGTCGAACGACCATTTCACAGGGGTCGCCGCGCGCGTTAGCCCACCATCTTGGTGCCACCGTCACTGCAGGGGTGAAAAGGTCCCGGTTTGGCCGCGCCTGCGGGTCGCCGGACAGCTGGTAGCCCGGACACCGCCATTTGGGTTCTTCTACCCTCTGCGCATGCGCAGAATGCTTTGCGCATGCGCAGAGGGTAAAAGAACCCAAATGGCGGCGTCCGGGCGAAGTCTCCTGCTTCCACGCTATCAGCTGTCCGGCGACCCGCAGGCAAGCCCGAACCCGGAGAATTTCGCCCCTGGTGCCACGCCCCCTTTGTCACCTCACCCCATGCGGGGAGGGGGTCGCGGCGGCGGGGAGGGTCGCGGGGGGGTCACGGCATTAGAAAGGTTGAGAACCACTGACCTAAAACAATAACATGCATCTGTGTGACACCCAACCCTTGAATAAAAATGATGATTTCATTGGGGCATTGGGCAAGAAAAAATATACCACTTTTAATAATTACATTTAAGCTATAATAAAATTTAAAACTGCAAATTTAATGGGAGGGACAATTTCATTTACTTTTGTATAATTACTGAAAAGTGGATTTTCATTTTGAAAGCAGCTTGTCTCATCAATAAAGTCAGGAAAGCAAACAGGAGGAGGTTTCCTTGTCTTAAATCTGCTTCTCCTAAAATGTTGCAGTTTGCAAAACATAGGCAGGTGATTAGATGCATAATACAGTAGAGGCAACATAACCATAAATATGTAGGATGAAACAATTACTATTATAATTATCATATTTAGTCTTACTGATCTTTACTGTATGCAAAAATGGTTTGAGATCATAACTGTAATAGCTTATTGATCATCACTTCTACATTACCTGATCCAAATACATATATTAAAGTTGTTTCCAGATTTTTCTTTCAACAAGGCTATTAATTTCTGTAGCAAATGTGTGGTTTAACTTTAGAAATAAATATTTCATGAAGTTCCAGATTAATACCAAAATGTTTGGCAAAGATCTTGGCAAGTGAGTAACAGCTTACTTCATTTTTATCTTCCCATTTAGTTGCAAAATAATGCTTTATTCTCTATACTATACTCTCTGACAAAAAACATTAAAGAATATTTTTGTTCTATATGTTTCAGCTGGAAAGAAATGTGGCTTCAAGATTACTGGCAGAGTCTTGATCAAGGGGAAGCTCTCACAGCTATGATTCATCATAATGAAACTCATCAAGGGAAGTTTTGGGATTATATGCACAAAATCTTCTTGAAAAGAACTCAGCATAACTAACCAATTAGGATTCTTTCATGTTACATGAACAATGGGCAGAATATGTACTCTTACCAACTTGCCTTACATGACAACTGAATGTGTTAATCAGGCAGATACTAGACACACCATTCAGGAATAAGACAATAACATTTTTGCTGAAATATTTTAATTAGAATTAAATCAAATCAATTGTTTTTATAAAATATTTTTGTTAAAACTGACTACTACTGCATAGCCTTTTTAATTCTGTAAATAAAAGTTCTTTGTATATACTGAGAATTGAAAGCTGTACTAATGTTAAGGTGCTGTTCTGGGACCATGGAGAATTAGGATCAAGTCAACCCTTAATGGTGGAAATTCGTTTCCTGACTTTGGATCAGTCCAGTCTCTCAGCCCAGCCTACCTCACAGGACTGCTGTTGTGGGGAAAATATGAAGGCAGATCCCCTGTAAGCTGCCTTGGGCACCAGGAAGAGAGGTGGAATATAAATCAAATACATCTTTAATTATTACCTACTTTTGAGAGCCTAATTACTTAAGATTAGAAATAAGTTCAAATTTTCTGCCTCCAAATTATTCAAGGAAATGTATATGGCTAAAGTGGGGACCCTGAGAGAAACCTGCTTGCATGATCATGCAAATAACTATTTTCCCTTTTCATTTGAAATGCTGTGAATGTTAACAACAGTTCATGTGCTATTAGGTAACCAATATACTTTGTGCATTTTTAAAGAGGTAAAAATTGCATTGGGCTTATTTATTTAAAGGGCTTTAATAAGAGGAAAAGAGGGTTTAACAAAAGAGGATGAGAAAAAACAGAGTGTAAAAAAAGCCTAGAATGATTCAGAAATGGGCTGAAACAGTGAAGCTACTAGAATCTGCTGTTGTTTTAATTCTGATACAGCTGTAATATTTTTATTGATTTTAGCTCATAAAATCTGAAGAGATGTTTTTAGGATGGCTCTATCTGCCAGAGGTGCCACCACATGCAAGACGAGAGAGAGAAAATTCCGACACTTGGCAACTGATTCATATTTATGACGGTTACAGTGTCCTGGGGTCACGTAATCCCCTTTTGCAACCTTCTGACAAGCAAAGTCAATGTGGAAGCCAGATTCATTTAACAACCGTTTACTAACTTAACATCTGCAGTGATTCACTTAACAACTGTGGCAAGCAAGGTCATAACTCACTTAACAAATGTCTCACTTAGCAACAGAAATTTTGGGCTCAGTTATGGCCGTAAGTTGAGGACTACCTGTACTACTACTATAAAAAATAAATTGCACCTCAACAAGCTTAGAGATGACGGCATCATAGCAGTCTTCCAATATATGAAGGAACATCATAGGAAAGAGAGAATACTGTAGATCTACTCTCTCTAGCACCTGATGGGTAAGAAAATATATGGAAGCTTTACAGTGAGAGATCCAAAATTGTAATGAAATATATGGATGACCTTAACGGGGTCATTAGGGGAATAGATGTGATCAGACAAGAGAGAGAAGATGCCCCCCCCATGCATTAATGGTCCAAGGAAGAAATTTAGGAACAACTCACCCTAATTCTTCAAACAGTTATAAGTGGTGGCAGGAAGTTTGCAAAATTCTGTTAATACAGCTTTAAATAAAGTGGAATTAGCTCATCTAATCATGTTTCCTGTTTACATGGGAGCGCTGACAAAACATGGACTAAGGAGGAATTTCCTTAACATGAGAGTTATTAAACTGTGGAGCAGCGGGCCTCCTGAACTCAGGAATACTCCATCAGTTTTCAAAAGATTGGGCAGGCATTTGTCCAGGATGGTATGACGATTCCTGCTCTGGGTAGGGAACTGGACTAGACAACCTCCAAGGTCCCTCTCAATCCTGATTCTATGTTTTGGTTTTGAAACTTCCTTCACTGCACAAAAAAGAGGATAATCCAAAGACAGTGGGAAACCTGGAAGAATAACAAAGGTGATAGCTAGAAAAAGGGAATTAACTGTTTTATGTGCAAGGTGGAGCTTTATGAGAACCGTGACTAATTTTTGCTAAGACTTGGTATGTAATATCCAGAGCTTAACATTCACTGCCATTATTTATATAATTTGAATAATTTATTTAAACATAAAGGTCAAAATGTCTGAATATTGTAACAACTTCCAAAAAAATATGAAATTCAACCATTTTGCTTTCATATTAACATCTTACCAATGTGAGCATGAGGCACACTGCCTGGCTCCCTGCTCCTCCTGGTTCCCCCCCCCAGCGTGAATGGCTACCTATCCATATCTTTTTAATGTACAGGCTTGTTTTTCCATGTGAAAAGCAATTATTTTAAGTATCCTTCACCTGTAGTAACTAAATCTAATAGGATTCAAGAAGAGTAATTACAGAGGAAGACTTTCTGGTGCTGTTTGAAAAACACCATATATAATTTATCAGACATAAAATGAATGCAGATGCTGAGCCAAGATGGTCCATACTGCTCATTAAACGCTTGAGACAGACATTACGTCATACCTGGCACTGGGAGGCCCAAGGACATTACAGATATAGTACTGAACAGGGAAGTAGTGACAGGACTGCAAATATTGTTTCGGGCTGCATTAGACATACTGAGCAATTATTCTGGATTCTGAAATTGTTGGAGGTGTGCGAACCCTTTCAAAAATATAGAAACCATCAATCTCAATCCAGCATCTTAGCAGAACCTTTTGTCAGCCAATGGTGAGTTAGTCTCCAAGAGGTCTCTGGTAGCCAGAAAAAAATAGTGAGACTAATCTGTTGCATGGCATGAAACCACAATTTGTTACTGTAAAGTTTTCATCGGAATATTCAGTGCAGTTGGATGGATAGACAGGTATTGAAGATAAGGTACCCAAAGGTATCTTCATGTAAGAAATTATTCATGATTGGCACTTTCTAATGTTTGACCTCTTTCTTTTTATTAATGTATGCTTATACATTAATAAAAAGAAAGAGGTCAAACATTAGAATATATCTACAATGAGAAATTGACTTTATTTGCATTCATTAAATTTACAAGTTCAAAAGAAGATTCCTATAATCCTAAAATCCTCATTACAAAGAGCCATTTAACAGGCATGGCTACATACGACATATTTATTAAAGGAAAGGAGAAATTTTCAAAGCCTGATTTCAGCATCTGTAACTTTTTTCACCCCATTGCAACTGCCACATGATTCCTCTAAAACAAAAGTTAATTTTCTTAAGCAACTACACTTTGTATATTACAGAAAGGGAAATATATTAGCTGAGAAATCACATTCAAAATTTTTCCAGGTCATCCCCTTGAGTCTCTATGACAGGATGGAACAGAATAAATCCATCAATAAAGAATCTGAATAAATGTAACAAATTGGTATTTTTAAAAAACACATTATTGGGTTCATATGTAGGTTTCAATAAATATTTAGACCAGGATCTTACTGAGGAATGTAAATATATAAATTTTCTATTGAAGAATGCAAGAATAAAGCTATATATCCACTGTCATAGCTAAAGTGAATAATCACCATCTTTATGGGTTATGTTTTTTGTGCCTCGGTTGTCTCAGTGGATTTCAAGCAGCTACGTATAATGTTCTGCGTGTTGGGACTCTTCAAATAAGTTTTAGCAGCTCTTTAAATGAAATCAGAATAAGCTATGAATAACTGGTTTGTGGAAGAGACTTGATTATGTTGAATGGCTGCATCAATAAATGCCAGCCTTTCTCTTCAAAGATCAGAACTCTTACAGGTGTGAAATTACACAGAGACATAGTCTCATTTAACTGGAAGAACAATGGATTGGTAAGGTTTTAATCATATATCCCCAATACAGCATGGCTGAATCCTACAGATCTTAATGCAGAACTAAATTATACTGACCTCATTGGTACAGAGTTCAAAAAACTCTAACCATATCTTTCACTGAACAAGCCAAAGATGGTCTTTACTTTCAATAAGGCTATAATCCTAAAATAATGTAAACATGTGAATAGAAAAAAATCATTTTATATAAACAGAATAATTTGAAGAACCTGGGAGGGGAGAGAAACAGTGACACCTATTGTTTCTGCTACTGTTTTTAACACTACTGTGCCATACGTAAGTAGATTTATGGGTAAGCCTAAATCCTCACACATAGCTTTCATAATATTGTACAAGAATAAACCAAACTTTGTCATTTAATATTAAGTATGTATGTCAGACACTCAGGTGATTTATTTCTACAATGTATACTTAGTTGTTTGGCCCTTTATGGTTTGATAATATAATTTAACAACCTGATTATATGTGGGACAGAAGTAAAATAAGTGTTTTCTGGGTTTTTTTAATTGTAAGAAAACTCCTTTTAGAAATGAGAAGGCTGCACATCATTAAAATGTTATTAACCTCTGCTCAAAAGTTTAAAGCAGCCAAGCCTTTAAATATATATATAAACATACACCGAAACCTGATGGCAGAAAAATACCCAGTGGGCCATAGAGTCTGCCCTTTGAGGGGGGGGGGTTCTTTTTAATTTAATTTATTTTATTTTTTAATTTTTGTCGGGCGATAAGACATTTAACCCAAACATGTTTATAAACTCAGTTACTGACGATTGGCCCACTACTTCCGCTGGAAGTTGGTTCCAAGCTTCCACTACTCTTTCTAACATTACTTTTGAACTTCCCTCCTGTCAGTTGAAGATTATGCCCCCGTGTTCTTGATTTTTGCTTAATATTGAAAATACTGCCTTCTAGAACTTATTCACACCCTTAATACATTTAAAGGTTTCAATCATGTGCCCCCTTCTAACCTCCAGACCAGGGGTCTCCAACCTCGGCACCTTTAAGACGTGTGGACTTCAACTCCCAGAATTCCTCAGCCAGCTTTGCTGGCTGAGGAATTCTGGGAGTTGAAGTCCACACGTCTTAAAGTTGCCGAGGTTGGAGACCCCTGCTCCAGACTGCACCTATTCTGTTCTCTTCATTATATACCGGGCACAACGTCACTCCCCCTCGGCCTACCCCAGCCCTCCAGCCCTCGCACCCACATTGGCCCTCAAAGGACCCCGCCTGCAAAGCAAAGGGGTCCCCCCCCCTTCCTCCTCACGTCCAGCTCACGCGCCAGGCTGCTCCTTCCAGCCTCCCCCCCCCCTCCTCCCGAGTCACTTTGGCTTGGAGCCCCACGTTCAGGATGCAGGTGGTTGCGCGCCCGGCCGCTCCGTGCGAGCAGCTCCAACGCGCGCCACCCGCGGCTTCTTGGCCGGACATCTCCGCCCAACGGGAGAGTTTGGCGCACACTCGCTCGGGTCCTCAGTGGCGGCCGCTCTTGAGCATCGGAAGCGCGGCTCTATGGTACGCGGGCAATCACGTGGCGGCCGCCCTTCCGGTATGCCATGGCGGGCCCGCCTGGTGGGATATCGCTCTGGAGGGGCCGCTGTGGCGACCTCGTGAGGGTCCCGGGCAGGCGTCGCCCGATCAAAGCAAAACTGCCTCTGGTGCTAGCCGATCGCGTCTCCAACCGGCACCTGAAGCTCGGAGGTAGGCGAAGGCGAGCGGCGTCCAACGGTCCCCGCGCACAAACCCGCCCGCCCGCCCGCCCTGTTTCGTCCCGCCCCGCCCGGGCGCTTGGTTTGTGGTGGGTCAGTCGAGCTAACCGAGGGTAGTTTTCGAGGTCCAGAGGCGGTAATGGCTGGGAAAGGGGGGGAACCGCCAGGAAGGAGGCGGCGGCGGCAAGTCACTTTCGTGCCCCTAACATTACCTGGAGTCCGGATCGTCTTGACTTCTAGTAGAGCCTTTATTGTCATTGTGCATCATGTATACCACGAAATTGGGTTACTTTACCTGCGTTTCCGTGGGCTCCTTGAAGGGCGTGTGACAAGCATGACGTATTTGAACAGAATTACCCGTATACGCCGTTATTTCTCAACCTCAGCAACTTTTAAGGCGCGTGGACTTCAACTCCCATCATTCCCTGGTATAGGCTAGAGAGGGAAGCTTACCCCATGTACATATGTACTGACATCCTACATGTATGTACCGGTTCACGCAGCCGCTCCTCATTCTGCTAAAATCTCTCTGGTCGAATATCTATCTTGTGCCAGGCATTACATACAACAGGGATCTGGCCCACCTTGATCAGATGTCTTTCCATTCCCCCCCCCCATCCTCCTCCCCATTATAGGTGCTACTGTATTTAAGATTTTTCAACTCCAATGGAAATTAACGGCCTCTTGGAATAATATGCTGCGATCAGTGCCTGCTGTATGTTCTTCCTCGTTTTGTGCGTTTCTTTTGCAATAGATTTGTAGAAGCTATAAAATACTCCTGGATAATGGGAGTTTCTTTTTATTTTACAGAGGCAAGTTGTGTTACGGAGATGGCATTGATGATGGCTTGCTGGAAGGCAAATGAGTTCAGTGACAGTGCTTGTGCTAAGGAGATTAATACATTCTTTGAATGTGCAGCTAAAGCAGAAGTAATTGCATTTTATTTTTTCCCAATATTCTATAAAGAAACTGTTTTCCATATATATTGAGTTTGTAATGCCTTAGAATCACCAGTTGTTTTAATTGCATAGTATTTTATTTAAAATTTCTTTAATAAACTTTCATCTAATTAAAATGGGCAGCAACAATAATTTAGCAAATATAAGCAGAGATGATGCTTCAAGGTGCTGATACTAGCATATGAAATCCTAAATAAATTGCTCTTGAAATAAGTTAAAATACTTGTCAGCCAGGGGAAGTAGTCAGTGGTGATACTGCTGGATCCCATAATACTGCCATTTACATTATTAAAATGAGAAACAAGACTAGGATAACATCACTACCACTATTGTCATTTCTTTATTGAAAAAAGTCTGCTTTAACTCTTTGTTATCCTCACTCTATGAACCACTTTTTTTTAAAAAAAAGCCAAAGAACTGTGCAAACTATTTTGAGCTCAGAACAACCCTGGGAGGTGCAATTTGGAAATATTTCTGTGTTGGTTCAGCTTGGAAATGACTCAATTGGGAATGCTTATTTTAACCTCTGAATAGGGCCATGATGAGATCACATTGCTTCTGGTGCTGTTGGAACATCCCAATTTAAGCTTGAAACTTTAAAAAAAGTCCAAATTGCATTTTTGAAACACTATTGATTTCTGCCATCTTTTTCTAGAACCAAAAAGTTAAAATTGATCCTGTTATTGGGAGTATGCTCCTTGACATAGGAGAAGAATAGCACAGAGGCAAAATGCTCGATACTCAAACAGCTAACTTTATTGCTAACAAAACAAAATAAAAATGGAGGTAGCATATGCCTAATTGCTTAACTATTGTTACAAAATAGAATTGAGAGAAAAAGTTGGAAGTATGCCATATCCCCAAAACTGGCTTTGGATATCTGGGAGACTGCATGTAAGTCTCATTCCCATACCATGAAAGTATCCTATGCTTCATTAAATCCTAAAATTTCCTTTTTCCTAAAAAAGGAAACTTGTTAAAAGAAAAATAATTGCTGAAATGGTCCATACATTACATATTTGCTTCTCATTGTTTTCCTTGTGGTTATAGAAAGTATGAGCTAGCTGCATCATCAAAATAGTTTATATAGAATGCATCTTAAAAGTCATATTGCCAATTCTGGTTTTTCTGTTACATTTATTTGTAGAAAATAATAGATTCTTAAAAAACAACTAGCAGGATAAGACCAGTCACAAAGTGTGACCAAAATAATATATTTTTCTCATATTCCTAGGAATAGATTTTAAAAATTCAACTACTCTACATTTGCCATAAAATTATTAGTTTGAGTAATAAATGAGAATAATAGACTTTTGACAATACCAGTTCAGTTTGTCAAAATTAACTCTAGTCATTTAGTGATTGGGATCAAAAACATTGGAAAAATCACTGGGAATTTACATTGCAGTTCAATAACTGCATAAATTTATTTGTGCTCTTTTCAGGCAAAGAAAAAGACAACTCCAGAAGAATCTTCAGGAACTCTTGATTCACAACAAGTCAACAAATTACTTGGACGACACCCAAATATTACACACTATTATTAACAAAAATTGTTTCTGTAAATATTCAGGTTATTAAAACCTGAAATTAGATCAAGTTTGGAAAACTCCCCCACCCCCGCCTGTTAAGACTGAGGAGAAATAATCTTCAGAATTATATAAGTGACTTTGTCTAAAAAGATCTGCTGCCAGTAAGACCAAAGCTTACATTTTCTCTGATGTGAAGGTTCTTCAAGCAGAAAACTTCCTTATAGATTGTTCAGTTATTGTCATATTGAGTTCTATGAAATAAAATCTTATAATGAAACATGCTACAAACATCCTAAAATTAAATTATAAATTAAATATATAGTTTTTCATGTATATTCAAGTCCTTGCTAATGGAGTAAATTTTTTCTTCTAAACCCTGGCTAAAACAGTGTTTCTGGCCTACTAGATGAAGATTAGTAGATCTGCTTGTCCTGTCCATGAGATTCCCTCCTCTCTCTCCTGGATCTTTCTTGGGAGCAGCACTTCTCTACATCATGATTGTCGCTTCATTTTTCCTAGTGGGAATGTGAGAGTCAATTGAATCCAGTCCCCAAGGAGCTTTCACTTGAAAGGACTCAACCAGGAGCTCTTTCAAGTCCTGCTTCCAAAAACTACCCATTGCTAAGTCCTATGAGGGTCTTGACCAATGTTCCCTGTAACAGTAGAAAACGGCGCGCGGCAGTTAGAAACTGGCGTGCGGCGCTCTCTTCATGTGCGCAGGCGCGCAGCCTCTGCCATTAGAAAACACCACACGGAAGTTGGAAACTACCACGCGGCGTTCTCTCGTTACGTGCGCGGCCGCGCACCTTACAGGGAACAGTGGTCTTGACATTTGTGGGATGAGGCTTTGAGAACGGAGGCACTTCGATTCTCCCTAATAATATCCAGAGCCCAGGAAAAGCCCTTGGTAAGATCTTTATGCTGCCACCCTAGTACCCATTCAAAGCAAAAGCATGTTTAATATAATAGGCATGATCTGTGTGGGTCATGGTAGAAAGTGGTGAGTACTGGCCCCAACAATATTACTTTTTTGCCAAATTAAACATCAGTGAAGAATTGTCCAAATGAGATAATCTAGATCAGGGGTGTCAAACTTGATTTCATTGAGGGCCACATCAGGGTTGTGTTTGATCTTGGAGGGCCTGTGGGGGGGGGCGTGGCTGGGGGGGGCGTTTGACACAGGCTCAAGATGCGTTTTTCCCCTTCTTTTTTCCCCAGTTCTTTACTATAACCATCTTCCTATCTCTTCTACCAGATATTACTGGCAAACATTTATTACTTATTCTTCATACTCCACTAAACTTATTATTAAATTTATACCCTGTTGTTTAATAGTAAATTGCTTTTCCAGGCAGAAAAGCTATTTATGCTATTGTATTTTTATTATTCAACTAGGGATTCTTTGGTTGGGCTATTTACTGGTGGCTCTTCGGCAGTTTCTTGATTGGGGTATTGCTTATTTGATTTTTGGTCTGAAGTTGACCTTGGGAGTTAATCTACGCTGATCTGGGTGCTGATGGCTGGTGGAGAGATGCTGGAGTCTTTTTGTTCTCTCTTGGGCTGGTTGATTGTCTCTCTTGCATAATCTACAGATGTTGTTCATGTCTGTGTGTCTATTGATGGCTGATTTGTCAGAGTGCCAGGCTTCTAAAACGGGTGTCAAACTCAAGGCCCATGGGCCGAATGTGGCCCACGGGGTGCTTAAATCTGGCCCGCGGGGCCGGCCTGGAAATAGCAAAGGACTGGTCTGCGGTGCCTCTGGTGGCCAAAACGGGGCGCGGGGGGACATGTGCGCCCCCCCCCCCGCGATTTGTGCCCTGTTTTGCCCGGCAAAGTGCTGCAGGAGGTGTCCATCCTGTCTCCCCCCCCCCGCCCCACGGAGAACTACAATGCTGATCCGGCTCTCGAAGAAATCCAGTTTGACACCCCTGTTCTAGAAACTCCCTGTCATTTTTGGATTTGGCCTGGTCTAGGATTGTCACATTTTCCCAATTGAAACTATGGTTAAATCTGTCTATATGTTGTGAAATTAAAGAATTCATCATGTCTTCTGACTGCCAGTTGGTGTTCATGGAAGCTCGTATCATGTGTAAGTGTCTTCTCCATTATTTTATATTTCAAGTTTCTGGAAGGGTATAGCAGTTGGGGAAGATCTAATTTCTGTCAGTGAGGCTGTTCCACAGTATAGGTGTTATCACTAAAAGGATATAAGCCGCCACTCCCAAACCTCAGGAAAACTAGGGATCTCCACATTTGGAGAAGTCAAGGCTTCATAGGTATCAACCAGCACTTGATTGCACCCCCAAGCTAATATGAAGCCAATGTAATGCCTGGAGTACATACATTATCTGATATTGGCAATGGACTTACTAGGCCAGTGATGGCGAACCTTTTTTGGTCCGTGTGCCAAAAGGGGGTGTGCGCGCGCGCGCTAGCGCGCGCACGTGCCCACACCTATTCCCTCCCCCCACGCATGCGCACAACCCCCCCACGCTGCCCCCTGCGCATGCACCACCACCACCACCCCCGCGAATGCGCAAAGGCCTCACTGAAGCCTGGGACAGTAAAAAACGGCCCAACGAGCAAACCGGAAGTTCGGAAAAACGCACTTCCGGTTTTCCCGTTGGGTCGTTTTTCGCATTCCGGGGCTTCAGGAAGCTTCCCTGAAGCCTCCGGAGGGCAAAACGGCCTTCCCCAAGGCCGAAAATCAGCTGGCCAGCGCACACATGCGCGTTGGAGCTGACATAGGGCAACGCCTCGTGTGCCCTCTGATATGGCTCCGCGTGCCACCTGTGGCACGCATGCCATAGGTTCGCCATCACTGTACTAGGCATTGTGGACTAACTGCAGCTTCTAGGGGTCCTATTAAACAGCCCACGTAGAGCACCTATCAGATAAGTGATGATGAGGGAAACAGTTACAGCAAAGAGGTCATCCTGGAAAGATAGTATCTGGTGTATCTCCAGAGTTGGGCAAAGACACAGTTCCAGCCACAGCCTCTATTTGCCTAACCTAAAGAACTCAGAGAAGTGAATATCTAGAATTAGCACAGATACAGGTGAAACTCGAAAAATTAGAATATCGTGCAAAAGTTCATTTATTACAGTAATGCAACTGAAAAGGTGAAACAAATATGAGATAGACTCATTACATGCAAAGCAAGATAGTTCAAGCCGTGATGTGTCATAATTGCGATGATTATGGCGTACAGCTCATGAAAACCCCAAATCCACAATCTCAGAAAATTAGAATATTACATGCAATCAATAAAACAAGGATGGTACATAGAACAATATCGGACCTCTGAAAAGTATAAGCATGCATATGTACTCAGTACTTGCTTT
>QLTV01004250.1:865259-884968 GCA_003457575.1 Thermophis baileyi | reverse complement strand
TCAGAAAAGAGGACTTTGGACCACTGAGCAACAGACCAGGTCTGTTTTTCTTTAGCACAGGTAAGACGCTTCTGACGTTGTTTGTTGTTTAGGAGCGGCTTGACAAGAGGAATACAACATTTGAAGCCCATGTCCAGGATCCGTCTGTGTGTGGTGGCTCTTGATGCACTGACTCCAGCTTCAGTCCACTCCTTGTGAAAGTCCCCAACACTTTTGAATGGCCTTTTCCTGACAATCCTCTCCAGGCTGCGGTCATCCCTGCTGCTTGTGCACCTTTTTCTTCCACACTTTTCCCTTCCACATAACTTTCTATTAATGTGCTTTGATACAGCACTTTGGGAACATCCAACTTCTTTTGCAATTACCTTTTGAGGCTTTCCCTCCTTATGGAGGGTGTCAATGATGGTTTTCTGCACAACTGTCAGGTCAGCAGTCTTTCCCATGATTGTGATTCCTACTGCACCAGACTGAGAGACCATTTAAAGGCTCAGGAACCCTTTGCGGGTGTTATGGCTTAATTAGCTGATTAGAGTGGGACACTTTGAGCCTAGAATATTGCACCTTTTCACAATATTCTAATTTTCTGAGATTGTGGATTTGGGGATTTCATGAGCTGTAAGCCATAATCATCACAATTATGACAAATCACGGCTTGAACTATCTTGCTTTGCATGTAGAGTCTATCTCATATATTTGTTTCACCTTTTCAGTTGCATTACTGAAATAAATGAACTTTTGCATGATATTCTAATTTTTCGAGTTTCACCTGTACATTATGCACCAAGATTTGTTTCCCCCTTACTCTTAAGTTATGGTTCTTTCTGGAGCAGGACAACTCTTAATAACAACTGATGCCTTCTACTTCAAGGCTTAATAGTATGTTGTGGATACCATCATCACCTTTGCAATTCTATGCAGTTATGTCTTGCTCATTCAGCCTGGTGAACGACCAATGAGTGTGGAAAATATTAGAAGCTCTTAAGCTCTGGGGCAGTTGTTGAATTGTGTCTTACTATTACCTATCATCAGCTTGATTTAGCATCCCCTTTGCTATTTCCTAGTATCAAGAATAGAGTGACTTCCAAGTCAAGTCCACACATTCACTGAGATGACAATCCTAGGCATACAGAATTCACATTTACAAGGCCTGAAGCCCCTCTTCTCCACCTGGCAGAAAATTCCCCATGTTATCTGAAAAAATATACTGGATGCGTTTCGGACAGAACTTCTCATCAATTTTGTGGCTGTAAAAAAATATTCCCCGCCCCCCCCCCCGAAATTCACATTCCAATAAAAGGCATATATCCTATTTCTGATACCTATCCAAAGGATGTTGTTGTTAACCATTGGCAAAAAGATTTCATTGCCCCCTTTATCCACAACTCTCTATTTTTTTTGTTAAAAAGAGAAACGGCTCTCTTTCTACTATAGATTCATGTTCATGGCTATAGATTTTTTTTTTAATTCTGTAATTAAAAATGACAGATTTCTTTTTCTGTAATTATTCCCCCCATCTTCAAATTCATACAATGGCTACAGAAGGCACACATTTTTGCCAAGTTGCTCCTCAGAAGATATCAGAGTTTGTTGCAAAAATCAAAACCAGAAGCACACACAGATGACTGATTCAGCTGGATTCAATAACTTCTTTATAAACATAGTAATATATATATACAATACCACAAGTAGATTATTTCTTCAAGTAAACACAAGCAGGAGTTAGTTTCATTTCAGCAGAGCAGACGAGCACAGAGAGGGCAGAGAACAAAGTGGAAAGTGCAGACACTGAGCCACGCCCAGCTGCCCAGCCTTAAGCTTAAGTTTTCACTTTCGATTCTCTGCACAGACTCAGAAGTGTTTAAGCTCCCATTGGCTGACTCAGTTGCTATGCCTATTCATTGGCTAACCTTGTTAACATGGCTCTCCCAGTCATGAATATTCTAACAGAGGAGACTACAACCTGATTTCTATGGTAGCAGGCACAAGCATTTAACTTCCTTTGAAACCCATTATAGATATTCTTAAGACTCGGTCTTAATGCAGTGAATAAAATATATTTTTCATGACTGGCAAGATTTTTTAAAAAAAAATTTGGCTAATTTATTAATTTACTTTGAATTAATAAATTATCTAAATTAAAAATTTGCCCTGCCAGTGGTGAAAACTATGATTTATGCTAAACCATACTAAACCCATTAATTTATTTGAATGATCTTCGTTTGAATTAAGAGCTATCTTGAGGGAGATTTTTCTCTTAGGCAACCAGGATATCTCAAGTCTCTTGTCCATATTGAGGTCTTTTATAAAAGCTGGATGAAGCCCAAAACATTTGTTTTGCAATGAAGTCCATATCAGCAAGACGAGCACTGAAAAGCCCAGTCCTAATCCATCTTAGAAGGCAGAGATCTGTGAGAATTGGGCATATGCAATGCTCAAGGAAAAGCCTCTTTTAGGAAGAACAGGTGAGCTAAAGGCTGAATAGGTACAAAAAAAGAAGAAGTGCAG
Organism: Thermophis baileyi; assembly: GCA_003457575.1. Classification (NCBI taxonomy): domain Eukaryota; kingdom Metazoa; phylum Chordata; class Lepidosauria; order Squamata; family Dipsadidae; genus Thermophis; species Thermophis baileyi. The sequence continues at coordinate 882,463 of QLTV01004250.1, read as the reverse complement.
AAGTAGCTGGAAAATAATGTTGCTTTCTTTAGTCGTTCACACAAAGCAGACTCAGGAGATCTCCGTTCCACTCTACCATTTTTTGTTGGAGGAGGAAAAGCTAAAGCGACTAAGACAAGTATGCCTTTAATGGGGCTGCCGTGAGTTTTGTTCCTTGCATGAAAATGACAGGAACCTCTGAGCCCCTATGAAAGCGAAGGGAGGGGAATAGCGGCACAGGAGACCAATGATAAATTCAGCCAGAGACAGTAATGTAAAGCTCCGGCATGAAGAATCAGCTCTCGGCCGGCAGAAGGATGGTGCTCCCCCAAGTGTTCCTCTCACTGCTGTGGCTTGGATCTGGGCAGGTAGGAGACGGGGTTTCATCTGCCAGCAGTCATTTAGCTGGTTAATGTTGCATTGACCAGCTCACCATGCCTGGCGGAATATTATTTAGCCTATCTAGGCATGCCAAGGTTATGGAAAAGCTTGCTAATAGATCTGTGGCATTGGAAGAGTTAGAGATTAATTGTACACCATGAGAGCAATGCAAACATTAGGAATAAATTCACCCAGTGGGGTTTGCAAACTATGTTCATGTTCCACACACATGGCAGATTCTTTGTCTCAGATTCTTGATTGATTAGCCATGATCAAGCACGTAGTCTGAACGTTTATAATAATATAATGCCAGGATTTGGAGAGATACCTAACTTTCCTCCTCATGATTTCTCCTATGCATCCATCAGGAGAAAAAGCTGCAAAAATGGGTGTTACTTCCCAGCAATGCTGAATTACTGCATCTGAGCAAGCTATACTATGGAATGACTTCCTCACTAGCAACTCCCTCATTTGATGCAGACTCTCCTCGCTGAATGAATGCAAATAGGCTGGCAGTCTCTTCTATGCTTTGTGACAAATTATTTGTGCAAGTTGCTGTATTGATGCGCTTTAGTTGACTTCTGCAGGCAATCTTTATTCAGATGATTAAATAACAATGCATCCACATGAGATATGCCGGAGAAATAGAATTACAAAGGCATTTCCAAGTTTAAAATAACACACACACCCATCCCAAATATGCAGGTGTCATTGAATATCTCTGTCCTTTTGCTCATTTTCCCATTAAGTCAGTGATGCAGTCAATGAGCAGAGATCCCTGCAGGTCAAGCAAAGGGCAGCAGCCACCAGTGGGCATTGAAAATAACCTGCCACAATAATCAGCTATTCTGAAAAGCAACCAGCAACAAATTGAGGATAACTTACTGAAATAAAACTCCAATGAAAAAGTGAGAGTGGAAAATTCCTGCTTAAAATTCCAAATTTAAGGGATTGCAAGACTTGATCTAAGCTGAAAGTGTTGCTCACACCCACCTTGCCTTGGAATTAGTAAACATCAAATATTAGTTTGCTGCATCAAAAATAAGTTTTGTGATGTTTTAAAGACCAGAGTCTTCCCTGGACTTAAATCTTTTTCCTTCGTGGTACTACCAATATTTGGTAACTTTATATACCTTTTTTAATTTGATAACTTTATGTAACTTACTTTTTAATAACTTAAGTGCTGTAAGGTATTCATTTCTCTAATGGGATTTCAGGCCATGGAAACTTCACTATAAAGTATAAATGCAAAGTACAATCTCTGATTGCAATGGTTGACTCAGAGATAATTGCAAAGATGTTGCGATATATCCCAAAAGAAAATGAATGAGCAAAATTCTACCTACTCCCCCTCCAAAAAAAAAGCCATCTCTTTCCTTGTTTGGTCTAGTTAGTAATACAGCCGGTATATTGTAAGAGATTGGTCACTGTGTTGGGCTTGGTCAAGAAAATGCAGATGTAAGAACCCAACTGACCATAGTTTAGCAGGTGACTGGGTCATTCATCTTTTTTTAACTGACCCTATTTCACAGGTTCTTGTGAACATAAAATTAAAACATACTTTCAAGTACATAGACTTCAGCCTGTGGGCAGGAATAGGCTGGAAAAGAAATAAAAATGCAGGCAATTAAGCCATCTTTGCATACTGTTTCCCCACTTGTCTTGGAAGCTATCTTTGGACAAAGATTCTATTTAACCATTTATAGTACACACGCCTTTGTCCTGCAATGTACCATTCTTGAGAATCAGGTCACTAACCCAAACCCTAACTGAAATAATTAATTCTGCATTCTTTGTTCAAGGAGAACTAGCAAACATACTGTATTCATTTTCTGATCTATTTTTGTTATTTTGTCTAGATATATAAATACTTCAACTGTGTACAACAAATGTCAGCATTAAGCATTCATTGGAAGAATAGTGTGGCTTATTAATAATTTCTTCTTCTCCTTGAAACGGCTTTCTACATTTAACCACTAAATAGGAAATCACTACCTACTGTACCTCTATGTTGTACAGATTTTTAAATGGTCCAATAGCCAGAGTTTACTTTTGTTTACTGATGGTTAGTGAAAGCACACGGCTATGCCAAGCAACCATGCATTATTAGGTCTATGCTAATAGTTACAGTAAAATATGTGTTGCAGCTTCATCCAATATGTATACTGCATGGGATCACCATTCCACAATGGTTCCCACATGTAGTCCATGAGTGTAGTGCTGGTAAAAGTGCAGATGTTAATACCTTAACATACCTAGTACAAAGCGTTGAGAGACTTCATGAGATTCTGGTACAGAAGATGAGAAGTGTGAGATTGACTTTGTTGTTCCAGAAGACAAGACAAGAAGTAATGGGTCTAAATTAAAAGGAAGGAGATTTGGGCTAGGCACCAGGAAGAATCTATTACAATAATGATGAGATCTGTTTGACAATGGCGTTTGCCAAATGGCCATCTGTTAGGAGTGCTGTAGTAGATACCATTGGGATTATGATGTCTGGCACTGAGAAAGATTGGTCTTGTCAGGCGCAAGTAACTAGGAACAGAACAGGAGTTTAGTTCAAAGCACTTCAAGTGTATTTCATGCTACCTATACACAAGAATCTGATCTACTAACAGTCAAGGCAAATTGATGCTGGAATAAGAGTAACAGAATTTAAGAGGGCCTGGACTCTTGTGGGAGTGGAGCAACTGCAAATTAATGATGCTTTTGACCCCACACCCGCAGGCTCAGCCTGGTCATCTCCAACATGTCTAGTTCATCTCAGATGTTATTTCCATAATTGGTTTTATGCCTTTGAGTCTATCTTGACTCTGGTTAACTTCTTGAACTATCCCTGCAGTTTTCTTGACCATATTATTGGCAGTAGTTTGTGCTTGCCTTCTTCCTAGAGAGATGGCCCAGGTCACCCAGCTGGTCTTGTGCTTGAAGTGGGACTGGAACCTATAGTCTCCCAGTCTGATGCTGTAATCACTACACTGGACTGTCTCTCCTTCTCTTAAAAATATATAAACATACAATCAGAATCTCAAGAGACCACCAAATCTCACAAGATCTCTAGCAGCAACAAAAATAAATAATTTGATGGTCTTTTAAGATTTTAACAATTTAAAAGCAGTTAGTTTGCAGATGCATTTTGCCCACAGATACCATCTTCCTGACCTCTTTCACATGTGCTGGTTCTCAAAAAAACTTGTGATGACAGCTTAGTGATCTGTCAAAGGAAACAGCTAAGAATGAGTCCTTACACACCTGTCTGCCTCCACATGTTTACAAACACTTAAATTGCAAACCTGGGTATTCTTTTAAGTATATATTCCTATTGCTTCGTCCCTTTGATGAGAAAGAGCCTACAAGATTCACTCCTTCTGTTTAAAAAGATGTTATGAAGATTTCCAAAAAGAAAACCACTGACTATAGGTTCTTAAGAAAGCAAGACCAGAGGGATCCTCCAGCCAAGTCATAAATCTCTTCCCATCTCTTCAGCTGCTTCCAGATGGACCTTTTAACATGCACCATGCATGGTTCTTTAGAGCAATTTCATGGAGTGTCCAGATGACATCAGCATCCTTACTTTGATCTTTCTTTTGTCCTTTGTTTGTTTGTTTGAATGGGAGTAATCCATTTTGGACAAAAAAGGCAAATTAGTCATGCAAATCTCAGAAAGGATTGATCTTCTGTAGCACTTCTCTTCTATAGAATTGGGAAACAGGTTTGATATGAGCTCTCATCTGTTCCTTCTCATAAGCATCAAGATGTTTTAAGATTTTTTTTTTAATAAACATTTTTATTTTTTTCTTAAGACTGGAATTTAAAGATATTACACTTGTAGCTTTGAAGGTAGTTTTGTAGCTTGGCACTCTGTTCAATTTACTTATTCAGAATTTTAAAAAAACTTTTTTCTGTGACAGCACAGGAGAAGACAGTATATTTGTAGGCACTGTGTGTTTGTGTAGATTTGTAAAAATGTATAAAGATGTCCTTTCCTCTTCCCTGTGTAATCCAGAGCAGATGTTGCAAGTGAATGGGCAAAGTTAATGAAGGAGGAATGTCAGAACTTGAATATACGTACTTAATGATTTTTAAATATGCAGTATATTTTTATATTTTAATCAAAATAGCAATTGTGCCAGCAATGTAATAATGAAAAAGAAGTACTAATATTAAGTGGTTTTCAGTGTTATACTACATTATAGTATTGAAAGCTGGAAAGTCTAACTTAATTAACTACAATTCATATATGAAACAAAATGTAAAAAGATAGAACGCTTTATGATATCTTTTCTGAATTTACTACACAATATTGCAATGGAGACTGTAAAACACTTATGAGTTTTCCACTCACAAAAATATGTGAGTGACAGATCTGCCATCACACCGCTTCTGCTGCACTTTGCATTGATGACATCCTGCCATAAAAGGGGGGAGAGGGAGCAAGGTAAGGGAATGCAGGAAGGGAGGAATGACAGGAACCAGAGGTGTCAATCGCAGAGAAACTGAGAACGGAATGCAAACATCTACCAAAGAAGTGCCAAAAACCCAGGACTGTTACCAAAACAACAAATTTGAATACTATTTGACACTGACCAGATGACCATGTAGTGTGAGAACCTAGGAAGGCCCAGGGAGAAGGGAAATATACCAAATTTACACGGGAATATTCAGATCTGGCTTTGCTTATGCTGTAAACACTTGATCTTAGTAAAAGCATACCTTTTCTCTACAAATGGAGTCTAGGGTTTTTCTTTCCTAAGGACTCAAGCTGGGACAAGGCTTGACTGAGGCTCCTCTGGACCAGGACTTGTGGTAAATTTTGGTTGCCCAACTTTGTTTATGTAAATAAGTATTATTGTAACCATGGGTCATAACAATGTAGCATAGCATAAAATACAATAAAATAACAAATAAAATAAGGTAATTTAAATATGTTAGATATAATTAAAATGTGTTAGCTATGAAACAAAATAAAGTCAGGACTAGAATTAATAGTTTAAAATTCCCTTTCTAACTTTAAATGACAGTACAGCAATTATAGCAACTTGACCATTAATAGCTGGAAACACATCTTCAAGAAGATAATTCAACCATTCAAGGTCCAATTCCTTGAATTCAGCTGCTGTCAAAAATTTAATCCTTTCATCATAAATGGTGCAGCAGTAGTGAATAATGTCCTCAACTTGACCATCAGCTCAGAGATGCTTCCAAAATCTCCCTCCGAGTTATGCTGAAGTCCTAGTCTGCAAGGGAAGGGCTGTAAAAATGTTTTTGTTGGGTTTTGGCAATATTAACTGGTTGCAGATTAATTTGACTTGGCTAAAGTTTATTTAGAGGCACAACATAGTGCAGTTAATTAGATATCTTTATTACAAATTCAAGAATAATTATTTTAAAAGGATGCTAACTGAAATAATCTAGAAAGCTCAAATACTATTGATTGCTGGAACATCTTTGTTAGCTCTCATTGAACATTATAGTATTAATTAAGAATTAACACTTCATACACTGCTCTAATTCTCAGTTACAGTATTGTTAGAAGAAAAATCCATCTGGTTCAGTTCCAAGCTGGGAGAAAGGCGCTAGAAATAAAATGGAGGCTGATTGGAAAGAAGGATTCCATGCATTGATGAGCAGAACCAGCATGTGGTTCTGGGACCCCTGACAAATTAGCTTGAGTGCAAGGATTTTTATACAGTTTACAGTATTTTGTAATTTTGAGGTTTGCTTTGTGTGCTTTTATTATTTGATTGGTGGTGGGTTAATGGTATGTCCTAAAGGTCATGTCCTGTCCTCCTTAATCCCATCATCTGGAGCTGAAGATGTTTTGTTTATGAATAGATTGGCCCGGATTTCTTAATAGGCATAAAATTTCCATCTCTAAAGACTTCAGGCATCTGCTGGAGGCTGTTGGAGGCTGCTTTCTGCTTTTGTTTCTGCTTTTTCTCCATTTCTCCTTTGGGGAAATAAAATATTCTGCCTCTTTTAATATCCCCCAAAATATTTCATTCTTGGGGGAGGGGTGCTTCCCACAGTATATTTCAGATAAAGTACAGGATTAGGATTAATTTAGGAGAAAATTTTAATTATTTTCAAAACATCTTTGGCTCCAAAATGGAGTATTGCCAAAATAGAGTGTTTTTCTGTAGGTACAGAAAATTGTAGGTACATAATAGACATGGTAAAGCTTTTTTTTTAAATCACCTAGGACAGTTTCTTAAACTTTTTGTTCTCAGAACTCTTTTACATTTTTAAAAATTATGGAGGACCCCAAAAGAGCTTTTGTTTGTATGGGTCATGTTTATATTTATCACATTAAAAATTAAAACTGATGCATTTGTAGAATATTTACTGAATCTTGTAAACATAACAATGTTAAAAACATTAGATATGAACACAAATGCAATGTATTTCATGAAAAAACCCTATAAATTTTAACACATAAAAAATAATAATGAGAACTATGAAATTGTTTTACTTTTTTGCAAATATCTTCAAAATCTGGCAAACAATTTTGATTTTGTGGACTCCTGGGTGGTCTTAGGGACCCCCAGGGATCTTCAGACCACCTTTAAGAAACATTGTTAGGGTATATTTATTTGTCAGGCATGAAGGATCAGGTCCACACGTGAAGGTTCAGTTAAACTGATTTGCTAATCATGCCTATGCAGAGGAATCTTCTCAACTAACAGTTACCACCTGCTTGTGGTTATATAAGGGTCAATGGAATTCAAGGTGGGTTGGACTAAGTTCATTTGCGGCTACATAGAAAGTCTAGGCCAGTGATGGCAAACCTTTTTCTTCTTGCATGCTAAAAATGGGAATGCGTGCAGACTAGGGCGCGCACATGCCAGCACACAATCCCCCCCCCGCGCATGCACCCCCCTCGTTGGGCCGTTTTTCACCCTGAAGCCTCCGGAGTGCGAAAAATGGCCCAAAGGGCAAACCGGAAGTCCGCCGGTTGGGTCGTTTTTCGCACTCCGGAGGCTTCAGGGAAGCCTGAAGCCTGGGGAGGGTGAAAACGGCCTTCCCCAAGGCCGAAAATCAGCTGGCCAGCACGCGCATGCGCACTGGAGCTGGCATAGGGCAACGCCTCGTGTGCCCTCAGATATGGCTCTGCGTGCCACCTGTGGTTTGCCATCACGGGTCTAGGCTGATCTCTCAACTCCACTGCCAGGTTCTGCCATTCCTGCTACAATTAGGACTACCAGATCTAAACTGCAAACCTCCAGTGAACCATTAGATGGCAGTAAAGTGGTGTAGAAAAATCCTAACTCTTTGCTAACATCTAATGGTCATCCAAAATGTTAATTGGTCAGATCTGGTATAACCCAAGTACTTCTACCCCACCACTGTTTCTACTGTCCAATCCCACAGAAGCAGTTCAAAGTCAGTCCATGATCATCTTCACTTCCATTGAGCTTGGAGGGATCATCTCTTTGGATGATCATGAAGAAAGTGCAAAGAGCATCATTTAATGAGTGCTCTGCTCCTCTCCACTCTGCATGTTTAATTAATACAATATGTACTGTATGTGCTTGATGGATATGCAAAGAAAAAATTGAGCTGATTTGTAGGAAGTTGTTGGACTTTAAAAACCTGTGAAAGAATTGTGCTTTGGCAAAATGCTACAGAAACTGAACATCAGCAGCAAGAGTATTGAAAGGCTTGCTGGAGAAAAACAGTGACCTCAAACTCTACAGAGCTGCAGCACTATCAGTGCAAATGGAAATATCACCATTTGTGTAATTTCGAATTCACCAGAGTAGAGCCAAAATTAATTGGTTCAAATATTAAATGCAAATGACAGAATGAGATTACATATATCTGGAGCTGATTCTGGAGTGGTGCAAAGTCTGTATGCAGAAGCACCCTTGGATTGTACCAGTGGTGGGATTCAGCCGGTTTGCACTGGCTCGGGAGAACCGTTTGTTAACTTTCTGAGCAGTTCTGCGAACAGGTTGTTGGAGGAAATCTCCTTCCAACAGCCTTTTGTTTTTCCCACTTTACAGGGCTAATCCTGTCAGGAAGGCAGGAAGGAAACATGCTGGTGTTCCTCTGTGTTGTTTCTAGCCTAATCCTTATCTTTATTGCCCCGCTTAAGTATTTTCAGAAACTGCCTCTCTGGTTAAGCCTTGTTACATTGTAACAGCTAATGGTTCTTGGCCCGGACTAGCCAGAGCCGCTTCTCTGGAGGTTTTTTTGTTGTTGATGTTTGTTTGCTTGTTTGCTGGTACTTTTACTAGGGGCTTGACTTTTTTTTAAAGCTTTTTACACTGCTTGGGGTGTACTTTTGAGGTGTACTTCCAAGAGGAAGAATGCAAGCTTGGCACTTTGTCTGATTTTTATACTGCCTTTCTGGGGGCATGTGATCTTTCCTTAAATCTGGATGATTTCCTTAGGATATCTTGTGAGGTGAGTGAGACCAGCTGGTATCTTTAAGTGGTGCAAATGGATCTAAGGATTGCTTCTCCTGGGTGTGAAATGGTGCTTTGTCAGTTCATTGAGCACAGGAGTCTCTTGTCTATGGTGATTCTTCAGTTGTCCAGGTCATGGTTGTCCCAATGGTGCTTTTTTCAAGAGTGTTGGAAGAAATATCCATCTGGTTCAGTTCCAAGCGGGAAGAAAGACACTGGAAACATGGAGGCTGATTGGTGAACAGGACCACATGGGTTTGAGGTCCTGGGCAGCTGACCAATTGGTTTGATGAGTACATGGATTTTTATAGTTTGTTCTACAGCATTTTGTAATTTAGAGGCTTGTTTTGTGTATTTTGTTATTTGATTTTAATTAGTTTGTCTCACGAAGGCCAACAATGACTTGGGGTTTTTAATCTTGTTTAACAAATTTTGAGCCGCCCAGAGTCCCTTGGGAGTTGGGCGGCATACAAATTTAATAAATAATAATAATAATAATAATAATAACAACAACAACAACAACAACAACAACAACAACAACAACAAATGCAATTAATCCTAATTGCTGGCTTCCTTGGGGTTTTAATCCTGTCTTGAATGGATTACCAAATCTGCATTTTTAAAAGATGACCTCCTCAGTTTCTTTGGGGCTATTAAGAAAGACTGAGTCCGATTCCTGCCTTTTAAGAGCATGTTTCTCTATTTCTCATTTAGGGAAATATAATTTTCTGCCTTTTTAATATTTCTCAAAATATTTCATTCTTCTGGGGGGGGGGGTGCTAACTTTCTCCAAAAGGCAACTGGACTTTCTTGGTTTCCAGAAAGTCCAGTTGCTTCTTGAAAAAGCACCTTTGGGACAGGAGTCTCTTTCATTGCTTCGGAGTGGCCAAGGCACACGATTGCTCATTGATAGTAAGATTTTAAAAAAAGGAGGTAGGGGTGTGGATCCTTCAATTCGTTTTAGTTTTCTCTCATAATAAGGCTTAGTAACATGGCACCAGGTTTGAAGTTTATTTAGTTCTGTGGCATGTACTAATTTTATTATGATCCTGACAAACTTGGGAGACTTGAACCTGGGTCCCCTATATACTTCGTTAATTTGTCCCTTTAGCTCGGCATTTTGTAGCCCAAGTGTGCCCACCCACTTTCTGGAGAGCTTAAATGACCTCTCTGCTAAAGGGTTTCACTTTATGAGCAAGAGTTGGCTGCTGATGGTTATCGTTGCATTTTAACTATTTTAATTCCTCAAGGTGCTCTGGCACCCTGCCTGATTTGTAACTCCAGGTTGCAAGTATTGCTGATGAAAAGGAAGTATTCAGACAGAATGGTTTAGGTTTCCATGATGGCTGTGGCTATCATTGATCTTCAGTGTGTATTCCCCCATTTCTAATCTAATGTACCAATCATTAGATTAGGGCATCTTTTTGAAAGCAAAGAAGCTTTTTGTATTTTTGTATAGGTAATCCTTGATTTACAACAGTTAATTTAGTGACCATTCAAAGTTACAATGGCACTGAAAAAAGTGACTTATGACCATTTTTCACACTTACAACCGTTGCAGCATCCCCACGGTCATGAGAGGCCGGGCGAGGCAAAGTGCCCCTCCACGTGAGTAATGTCGAGTTGGCCATGCCCACCCAGTCACATGACCACCCATCCACGCCTACCCAGCTGGTCATTAGGGCAGAGAACTGGTTGTTAAATTATTTGAATTCCACCACTGGCTTGTACACTCCAGTGACACTGTTACTACTGGTAGACACTATGCTGAGCTAAGATTCTACCTCTACCCCATTTGTATCTTGTTTCCTCCCTTAGCCACCTTTGTTAATTTTAATGTTAATATTAATTTTTTTAATATTTTAATGCTGTATATTGTTTTTAACCTTCTGCCAACCTAGCAGTTCGAAAGCATGTAAAAATGCAAGTAGAAAAATAGGGACCACCTTTGGTGGGAAGGTAACAGCGTTCCTGTTGTGGTCCACCAGTGGCCTGCGGAGCTGGCAGCAGAGTCGGACAGCGAAGAGGCTGGGGAGGAACATGGGCCAGTCCTGGAGTCTGGAGAAGGCTTGGTGTCAGAGGCAGAGATCCAGCCCGGGCCATCTGGGAGGTCTGTGCTGACTCCAGAGGCTGATATGAGCGTAGGAGATAAAAGTGGAGCAAAGGGATGTGCTCATTGCAGGAAGCAACTTGGTTCAATTCTGGTTGGTATAACTCAGCATTTCAGTTCTGACTCCGTGTTCTGTTTGGCCTTGCAGAGCTTCTTGCTAATTAGGTCTTTGGCAGCGTGTCAAGAGAGATAAAGGTTGGTGATTATGAGCCTTCTTCCGAAAGACTTTGGCAGACTTATGTCGGACTAATTAACATTGTTTGGGACTTATGACGGCTGGGAATGAACATAATTCACAGCCGTTGAAATAAAAAGACGTTTGTTGGGACTACATTTGTGTTTTATGATTTATCAGGAAGCCTAGGTCAGAACAGTTTCGTGCGCCTTCGGCGTTTAGTCATGCCAGCCACATGACCACGGAGACGTCTTCGGACAGCACTGGCTCTTCGGCTTTGAAACGGAGATGAGCCTAGAGTCCGGAATGACCCCAGAGTCCGGAATGACCCCCTAGAGTCAGGAATGACTAGCACATATGTGCGAGGGGAACCTTTACCTTTACCTATTGTTTTTATTGTGTGGCAAGCTGCCTAGAGTCACCTGATAGTGAGATGGGCAACATATATATTTAATAAACGAACTAATGTGTCCCAGAATGATTAGAGAATTGGATCCTTTAGAATCTTTTAATTCTCTTCCTTTTGGAGGTTATAAATGGAGACACGCATATGTGTGGGCCCATCTTGACTTTCTGATCCTTCCCTAGGGAAGCCCCTGCAATAAAATGATGACATTTTGATTATTGGTTTTGAGAATTCAATTTGTACAGACTCCTCTCTCTCTCTTTCTCTAAGATGTCCTGGAGGCTTTTATACAAGCTCTGGGTGTTCAAAGACATATTTTGGACAGCAACTCTCTCTTGTAAATTGCCTCAAGAACAGCTCAAGGAGGGGTTAACACATCGTTTACATTAAGACAGGAACTGTACTTGGTGTCCAGGATCCCAGCTGAGTCTCAGCCAAACCCTTCAAGGAGGTGAAGCTTGAGCAGCAGCCCACAAAAGTAGTGGGATTTCTAGAGTCACAAACCCCACCTCTGTGCTATATAAAAAGTGCTCTTTTAAGAGAAATTTTGATCATCGGCTCAATTTTTATGTAATGGGGTGATAATCTGTTTTCTTTTATTCTTTCTTCTGCCTTATCCAACCTCAGTCTGTCTTAGGATCGCAGCCCAATCAGAATCAATTGCAGAATGCAGGTAAGAATCTAAGTGATGATGTTTCTATTACTATCAAATAAATATATTATTTTTATATTACTGAAGATCATTTTTCCATTAAATAGCTCTGTGATTGTCATCAACATGTCTGGGTTTTGTGTGATGTATGATGTGACCAAGGGAGTTTTGTACTGAGACCAAGATTCAGCATCCTGAAATTTCCACATCAGTCTTCAAAGCAAACATGAAGCTAGAACGAGGGACCTATTTTAACCCAAAGACCACACTGGCATCAATTAAGCCTTCCTCCTCCTCCTCCTCTTCCTCTTTCCTTTTTTTTAAATAAAGTTTATTAAATTTTACACATTAAAAACATCTTATGTACATTTGTCTCAATCCTGGAATATCGACTTTCATTTACATTATTTCCAAAAATATTTTCATATATATTTTCCCAGTATATTACATTACACATAATCTACACACTTGTGTACATTTATATCCTCCTCTTTCCTGAGGTGTTGAGGGAAGCATGCTAAATGATTACAAGAAACTTGCCAAACTTCCGTGCTCTCCACTGACCACTCTTCATATAAACTTTTATAAAACAAACACCCATTTATATAAAGTGTTCAGATCAAGGAATTTAACAGTCCATAGTGCCTAAAGTCTTAGAAATACATCTACTTGTCCAGTGATAAAATGCAACATATCCCAAATGACAATTCTGCAGCAATACCCTATCATGGCTTTTCCATTTCAGGAGAGTTTAGCCAGAAGAAGGAAGGGAGGCAGGAGAGAGAAAAAGACTGCAGGTGCTGCTGTTTTGCCTAATAAAATCCGGTCACAAAAAAGATGGCTGTTTTCTGGCTCAGCACTACTTTCAGAGGGAAACAAAAGATAACTTGCCATCAGAGATGCTACGCAAGCTGATAATCAAACTAAACATGAACCTTCTCTTCCGCTTTCAGCATTTGCTCTCTGTGACATGGAACCTTCTGGACACTATAATGGAAGCCTCGCCACAACCCTCTCTGGGTCAGTTTGCTTAAACTGGTCAGACTTCCCTGATTACATTCAGCAGTATCCAAATCGGGGACTAGGAAACCACAACTACTGCAGGAATCCGGATGGGGGACCCACCCCTTGGTGCTTCTATCAACTCATTTCAGGAGCAACTGGCTGGGCAAATTGTGATTGTAGCCAGGGTAAGCGTCACAGGGGAAAATTGGGGTGGCATTAATAACTATAAAACGAGGCCTTAAAATGTTAGGAATGTTTTAAAAAATAGAAGGAGCAACTTGATTTAAACACGGCTTGCATTCAGATTAAGAATTCAAGTTTTCTGGAATGGAGATTGGATTACCAGAAATCTAAACAGAAGACAGTGTTACACAGAAAATGTACTTAATATTTAATCCACTGTATCTCCTCCTTACTGGATTCCCTCTGGAAAGGAAATGGTGGGAGAAAATGAAGAGGGAAGAAATAGAATAGCATTTAGACCTCTCATAAACCATCAGGAAGTTGGGTGACCAGGAGCATTTATTTTATTTATTTTTATTTATTTAGTTTGTCAAACATGTACAAGATAACAGGTATAGTATAAACATAAATATGGACATAGTAAATGGGTACAAAAAAAGTGGAGACAGTAGGACAGGGATGGTAGGCACGCTGGTGCGCTTATGCACGACCCTTACAGACCTCTTAGGAATGGGGTGAGGTCAACAGTAGACAGTCTAAGGTTAAAGTTATGGGGGTTTGGGGATGTAACAACAGAGTCAGGTAGTACATTCTAGGCTTTGACCACTCTGTTACTGAAGTCGTATTTTCTGCGATTGAGTTTGGAGCAATTTACCTTGAGTTTGTATCTATTGTGTGCTCGTGTATTATTGCGGTTGAAGCTGAAGTAATCATTAACAGGTGGTATGTTGTAGTGGATAATTTTGTGTGCTACATTTAGGTCAGACCGTAGGCGGCGTAGTTCCAGGTTTTCCAAGCCCAAAATTTCAAGCCTGGTGGCATAAGGTATTTTATTGCGAGCAGAGGAGTGGAGTATTCTTCTCGTGAAATATCTCTGGACTCGCTCAATTGTGTTAATGTCCGATATACAGTGTGGATTCCAGGCAGACGAGCTGTATTCGAGAATTGGTCTAGCAAAGGTTTTGTATGCCCTGGTTAGCAGTACAATATTACCGGAGAAGAAGCTTCTCAAGATTAGGTTGACAACTGTTAATGCTTTTTTGGCAATGCTGTTACAGTGAGCTCTGGCGCTTAGATCGTTTGAGATGAGAACTCCAAGGTCCTTGACAGAGTGAGGGTCGTCTACAAGGTCATATTCTTGGGGAAGGACAGTGTTCAAAAAAGTGAAGATGACATTCACAACAGGGTCCCCCTGTTTTACATGAGTCACACATCGAAATGCCCCTTTTGGTAAATGTGTGATACGACCATTCTTTTTTCCTTTTTAATTGTCATTTAAAAATGGGCTGATCACATAGCATGAAGAACTAGCATAGCATGAAGATGGCAGGTGGACCAAGGCAATCATGGAATGGATCCCACTTGATAAAAAGCGTCCATGAAAGAGACCTAAAACAAGATGGAGCGACGACATCAGCAAGTATTGCATGCCCAATTGGCAAAAGAAAGCTCAGGACCGTATAGGTTGGAAACATGCGGAAGAGGGCTTCATCCTGCAGAAGATAGATGATGGCTAAAATGATGAATTATCATAAAGTAACTGAGATTTTGGGTTAGGGAGGAGGATGTCAGGTGAGGCATTCTCTAAAAGGTAGGTGGTGCAGTGAGAACCACCAGCCAGATGCCAAGGCAGGCCATGGAGAGCAGAGTTTCTCAACCTTAGCAGCTTTGAGATGGGTGGACTTCAACTCCTATGCTGGTGAAGTTGAAATCCACACATTTTAAATTTGCCAAGGTTGAGAAAATACTGGACTAGAGCAGCTAGCTGTCAGACCTGCCAGCCTGCCATGAACTAGTGGGGGAGGGAGCCGGAGAGGGGAAAGTGAAACTGATTTATTTTATTTTATTTATTTATTTGTTTGTTTGTCAAACATGTACAAGATAGCAGGTATAGGTATAAACATAA
Organism: Thermophis baileyi; assembly: GCA_003457575.1. Classification (NCBI taxonomy): domain Eukaryota; kingdom Metazoa; phylum Chordata; class Lepidosauria; order Squamata; family Dipsadidae; genus Thermophis; species Thermophis baileyi. The sequence goes on along the minus strand of QLTV01004250.1, from coordinate 867,255 downwards.
ACATAATCGAAGTGAATACAGATAGATGAGGACAATAGGACAGTAGGATAGGGACGGTAGGCACGCTGGTGCGCTTATGCACGCCCCTTACAGACCTCTTAGGAATGGGGTGAGGTCGACAGTAGACAGTCTAAGGTTAAAGTTTTTTGGGTTTGGGGAAGAAACCACAGAGTCAGGTACTGAATTCCAGCCATTGATCACTCTGTTGCTGAAGTCGTATTTTCTGCAGTCGAGTTTGGAGCGGTTCCATCTCTCCTATTCAAGCTTCATGAGCTGAAAGTCTGACATTAGCAATGGTGGTGCTGGGGGTGGGTGGGAGAGGGAAGCCCAGCTGAGCCTTGTGAGAAGCTTCAGCCCGCCAAGGCCAACTATCATATGCAGAGCTGGGAGCTGAGAACCTGTTTCCTAAACAATGTACAAGCACCTAATTGGACATTTAAAGATAACCGGGGGATGGGGGGAGAGGAAAATTTAGTTTGTATTATTTGCATAGGAAAACCTCAAATTCAGCTTACACTACTTCTGTAACCACTTAAGCTTCAGTAAAGTATACGCTTGGCAAAAACAAATAGCCAGGAGTCTTTCTTTGCCAGATGACTGAGTGGGATGGTTGACAGGTGCCTCTCAGACACTCAGAATCTTCAAGGTTGTTGCCCTGGGAGAAGAATGCAGGACCGTTGCAAAAATAATTTACTCAAGTATAATTGGACAATAAGGGGTCAAAGGGAGGAGAGGAACTGGACGGGGAAAGTTAATCGAACTTCAGTTCTGGCTTTGCTTTACTGCAATTCACTTGACTTCTAATAAAACTATTCCTTTTGCAACAAATGGAGCCAAGGATCGTTTCTACTTAGGAGTCCAAGTTGAGGCAAGTCTGACAAAGTAGACTCCAAGGGATGTTGGGAGAGAAAGACTGAGACCTTACGAGCCCTCCTACAATAATTTCCAGCTAAAGTTTGTACTATGAGAAGGCGGTTCTTTCCTTGAGAATGGAGACAAAGTTAGAAAAGGATGGATGAATGTAACTTGCTTAGGAAGTGATCTCAGTGGCTCAAACAGAGACTCATCTTCCCAGGAGCATCTGCAACTGCATTCCTTTAGCTGCACTTTCTCTGCTTGAAAACAGTGTATAAGCAGTCTCCAGTTTAATAATGAGTTTCATTCCCAAGGTCTGTCCTTAAAGTCAAATTTGTACATAAGCCAGACACTATTATTGTATAATACTGTATAGTATTGAGTAATGAACTTGAACTGTTGTATATTTAACTTGAATCGTTATGCATTGAACTCAAATTTTACTACAGTAGACTCTGTCGTTAACTATGAGTCATCTTTAAACCAGGGTGTTCTCTACCCGGGGACTTGCTGTCGTGCACTCTTTCCAGTGCAACCTTTTCATTTCATTCATCGAAAAGGTTGAATGACATGGGATACAAATATAATAAATAAACATGGAAAAGTCAAGTAAAAACAAGACTTCGTTCTTATTAAGAATTCTCACATTGTGGTTTATTACTGATAGAAACAAGCTAGCACTCATTTTCCTTTGCAACGGTCAGCTGACATTCCTTTTCTCATTGCATAGAAAACATTGATAAAAATCTGTGGTAAATCTGTGCCCTCCCAAGCCCCGAGGAATCTTCTCCATTTTCCATGGCAGCTGAAGAAAGAGGCCTGATTTGGGAAGGACATTATGCGACCTTTTGCAGATTCTGTTGACCTGATTCTTTTGGTCTCTTTGCCCTGACAGATTCAGTGCGACTTACGGAAAGTGGCAGGGTGGAAGTATACTACAAAGGGCTGTGGGGGGTGATCTGTGATGATGAGTGGACTGACTTGGATGCCAGTGTGGTATGCCAACAACTGGGGCTCAGGTAAGAAACACGTCATTGGATTGAGCCACCTCTGTTTTTCTCAAGAGAAATTAACTTTCTTGAAAATTGAGAAACTAAAGAAATAGTAGAACTCAACTTTATTGACATTATATATATATATA
>QLTV01004250.1:849543-865138 GCA_003457575.1 Thermophis baileyi | reverse complement strand
TTTCATTTCACACACACACACACACACACACACACACACACACACACACACACACACACATATATTATATATATATATGGAAGAAAGCTATATCTTAACATGACCTATTATTGTCTGTGGAGTCACTGCACTTTCTGCTTTTGGATAGTGAAACTGGCACAGCCCTAAGACAGCGTCCTTCCAGTCTGGAGCTGTTACCCTTACATCTTCAGTCTGCAAACTGTCGTGGTGATGAGAAGATGCTGTCCCAGTGCAGTTACCAGGAAATATTCAGAGCTTGTATCCAGGGAACTGCAGGGGCCACTTGTGGATCATCTCAAGGTACACTTGAGGACAAACACATAGATGATATTCCTATCCCATTTCTTTTAGCCAATAATCCTGCAAGTTTTGCTGCGTCAAAGCAAAACTACAAAATAATGTTGTTTGGTAAAGAGGCATTGTCAACCCTTTGAGAAGATTCTTCAAGGATTCTGAAAGAGAATCAAAGCAAAGCAAGCTTGGATTTCTTTTCACTCTTTGTTATCCAAGACTCAGCTTACATTTTACTAATGGTTGCCACCTCTCTTCTCCAAGATCATCTCTGTGCTGCTCTACAGATATCAGTGAGGGAGACGGGTCAAGTTGGTATCCAAGATAGGTTGATCAAAGCCCCCTCCCCGTTGATGCATGTCACAAGGCATGTAAGGGGACAGGGCTTCATCATAGGGATACAACCACCATCTTGACTGTGCTTGTCTGCTCCTGCACGTTGATCCTGAGCGTAAAGCACTGTAATGAACGAAACAATGAAAGAAATGAATCTAGCAATAGCAATAGCACTTAGACTTATATACCACTTCACAGTGCTTTTACAGCCCTCTCTAAGCGGTTTACAAAGTCAGCCTCTTGCCCCCAACAATCTGGGTCCTCATTTTACCGACCTCGGAAGGATGGAAGGCTGAGTCAACCTGGAGCCTGGTGAGATTCGATCTGCCAAATTGCTGGCAGCCGGTGATCAGCAGAAGTAGTCTGCAGTACTGTACTCTAACCACTGCGCCACCGCGGCTCAATCTACCTGTTTGAAGACCAATACCATCTTCGTGTGCTGTCACTGGAGACACAGCACAGTTTTAAGTTTCAATGATCATGTTATGTACTGTTCTGGATCTCACCATGGTATATTTTAGGTCGAAAAATCATATGGTATGACATATTCAAGACAAGATTTATTTATTTATTTATTCGTTTATTAAATTTATATGCCACCTATCTCATTATTGAAAGCAATTCTGGGCGGCTTACAATAAAGTCATAAATAAAAAACATTAAAATTAACAGGATAAGAAATTAAAATTAGAAAACAAGTTTTGAAACTTTTCGTAGGAGCTCTGGTCCAAAAGTTGATAGCTTCCAAGAAAATTGGGGAAATTGTACATGAGACAAATAATGAACTCTAAATGTTTAATTGCTAATAAGCAATTCCAGATTACACAGACACACATTTTTCGCTCAGAATCTTTTGCCATTTTGTTTAGGTGAATGGGGTGTTTGATCCTCTGTCCAGAATCTAGGTAAATAAAATAATTGTTTAGCAGCGGTTTGCTACTCAGAAGGAATGAGTACATTGACCTGGTGAAGGATATGCGAGTGCCCTCCTATCCCCTAAAATGGTGTAAAGATCAAACTGGTGTATATTCAAAGAAATACAATTTATGTTGTCAAGAAAAAGATTTGTGGTAGTAGCTGAAGGGATCTATTTTGTGTAATCATTGGGATTATGCTGGATGGTGTTCCTTTATTATCCTTGTTCTTTTTGATAAGCAGCTGTAGGATCTCCACTTCGTCTGGTAGGAGGCAAAAAAAGCTTTGAGGGTCGAGTAGAAATTTACCGTGATGGCCATTGGGGCACCATCTGTGATGATCAGTGGGATGACAAGGATGCTGAAGTGGTTTGCAGACACTTGGATCTCGGGTAATTTCTTTGCATGAGGACACTTAAGAGGGCAAGACTATGATCTCTTACATCTTGTTCAAAGCAGTGCTTTGTCTCCTGTTCATCAGTTCTTACGCTGTGTGTTTTTCCCTTCCTCCCAGTGGATTCTCAAGAGCCGTGTCTTGGGCTCACTTTGGGAAGGGCTCAGGCCCAATCCTGCTGGATGAAGTCGAATGCTCAGGCAATGAGCTTTCACTGGACCAGTGCAAGAAGAGTGATTGGGGCAAACACAACTGTGACCATATTGAAGATGCTGGGGTTATTTGTGACCCCTTTGTAGGTAACTACTCTACCAAATATATCTGGTTTGAAGGCTGCCTTTACAACCTCTTTTTCTGAAAATGGTATAGAAAGAAAGTTTTAGGGGTTTGTTTGTTTGTTTGTTTTTCCTGGTTTTTTTTTTGTTTCCATCTCTTGCAACAAAGCAGAAGGAACAATCCGATTGACAGGAGGCCTCCATCCAAGTGAAGGAAGGGTAGAGATCTACCACAATGGAAGATGGGGCTGTATTTGTGATGATGGCTGGAAGACAGGAATCAATGCTCAGGTTGCTTGCAGACAGCTGGGCTTCAGGTAAGTGAGAACAGACTATCGTCAATTGCCAAAATGTCACTGTTTGCAAATTAATTTCAACTGCGTATTCTGTTTCAGTGGTCACAAAAGTCTTGACTATAACAGGATGCAATATCTGAATTATGCCACAGTGTTCTTTAGATCAGTGTTTATTTAATGTATGTAAAAGGGGAGGTCTGGGCTTCCCAGTATTAGAAAAAGAGGAAAAGATTGGAAAAAAGGAGAGATGAGAGTACTAAAGGAAAAATGTTAAAAGAGACCCAGTTTGGTCTAGTGAAGACGGTCCCAGGCTAGAAATCAGGAGACTGTGAATTCTAGTCCCACCTTAGGGATGGAAGCTGGCTGGGTGACCTGGACTAATCACTTTCTCTTAACTCAACCACCTTGCAGGGTTGTTGTGGGGAAAATAGGAGGAGGAAAGAATATTAGGTATGTTCGCCACTTTGAGTTATTTATAAAAATAATAAAAGCAGGAAATTAAATTAACGATTCTGTTATATTTAATTCAAGCAGTTCCACTGATTTATTAAAATGAATTAAAAAAATAAAATGCCTTTTATAACTATCATATTGCTTGTATGTGTGAGCAGGGGGTTGGACTAAAAGACCTCCAAGGTCCCTTCCAACTCTGATATTCTGTTATTACGTTATTCTACCAGCTCACATACTGTATACAGTATGTGTTTGCAGGATCCTGAAGGATGTTTTGTAACATCTTCTAATGCAGTGCCCTACAACCCTGGCAATTTTAAGATGTGTAGACTTTAACTCCCAGAGTTCCCCAGCCATCAGGCTGACTGGGGAATTTGGAATTGAAGTCCACACATCTTAAAGCTGCTAAGTTTGAGAAACTTTCTAATGTCTTGAGAATGGACTCATGCAGAGAAGCACCTTCACTTTACAAATATGCTTCTTCTTTAAATTGGGTGTATGCACTTCTTCCCAAAGAATAAAGAATTATTGTTGGTTAGTCTCTGAAGGAGGTTCTGAGCACAAAGGTTACTAGCCCCTTTCATTCTCTTTCTCTCTTTCTCTCTCTCTCCTTCCTTCCTTCCTTCCTTCCTTCCTTCCTTCCTTCCTTCCTTCCTTCCTTCCTTCCTTCCTTCCTTCCTTCAGTGGTCCTGCCAGGCTGGCATCAAAGGGTGAATTTGTGCCAGGCCAAGGTTTCATCTTGCTGGATGATGTGGCTTGCATAGGCACAGAATCATCTCTGATGGACTGTCCCCATAGTAACTGGGGTCAACATGATTGCTCACACGAAGAAGATGTGGGAATTCGCTGTTCCGTGGTTAGCAACAGAATCACTGAAGATAAAACCGGTACGGAGCTAATAGGTCACGCTCAAAAAATATTGTTCCTTGTCACTGATGTCTTTGTCTTTAGTTGTGATAACGGGTGTTCTGCAGGTTTATTCTTTTATCTGACTTCTGTATAAAATGGAGGGATGGAGTTTAATTTTAATATCAATAGGTAAAGGACACTGAATTTTCTGTCTCTTTCTGTGTGGTGTTTCAGGCAACTTCTCCAGCCCTGGCCAATGGCAAGGTAAGGTGGTAACTGGCCAAATTCCCATATCTTGTTTCAAATATATATATTTGCTGCAAAAATTAGATATGTCCCCATTTATACATCTTTGGGGTAGATGGAAGAATTGCATGCAATTTGGACATTACAGAAAATGGCGGTAGGTGAGTCAAATGACTTTGTCCTCATTTCCAATGTGTTTTTGGCCTTTAAAAATGCGTTAGTGCCTTTAAAAAACTAAGCTGGGAAGAGTTAGTAGTTCAGAGTAACTTCCAGATGTTTTGCCTTCCCCAGCAGCCTCACATTCTCTCTTTCTCTCTCTCATTCTCTCTCTCACCACCATCACACCACCACCACCAATCTTGCTGGTTAAGTTGTCCCAGTTCTTGCCTTCCTTCTAAATTGTGGTGTATCGCAGAATGCCTATCTTGTCTTGGCCCTCTCCATCCTGGCAGTGTTAACTGAGTCTTGATGTTATTTCCAAGTTATTTATCAACTTACCGGTACTTCAGTACTAGCTCTTTCTTCTGGACCTCTTAAAGTATGGCTTTAATTTACAGGGCTTCTGGTGCGGCTGGTGGATGGGGACCACACCAACGAAGGCCATGTAGAACTTCTTCTGAATGGAGAGTGGGGCAGAATTTGTGCTGAAGGCTGGACAGAGAGAGCTGCAGCTGTGGTTTGCAGGCAGCTGGGCTACAGGTAACTGTACAGCAAGACTCTGTTTAGGAAAAAGTGGCTTATGTAAAGTCAATTTCTGAGTAAAGATGGCCAAATCTGGTCCTGGGTTCTGCCTCGGCTTACCTTTTCCAATAAGAAACCGAGTCAGAAGATCATTTACAAGCAATTTATTAGAATACTCTGATAAAGCGGGGTCTTCCTATGAAAAGGGGGAACCAGAAAAAATGGCTTACTTTTACTTTTATACTTAGCACAACAAAGACCTTCAAAGCAAAGGTTGATTGGTTTAGAAATAGTCACCTGTCCAGTTAATCACAATAATTAAAATATCCAATATTATTGGATATTTGTCAGTAAAAACCATGTTTCAAGTATTACAAAGTCCATCTTCTGTGGCCCTCAGTACCAACGTATGCCTTTAGAATGGTGTAGTTTGCCAAGAATGAAGTTCCATTTAAGAACAACTGTTGGCATTTTGGGAACATTAAAGAGGCACTAGAACGAAAACATCTATTTCGTACCTTAAAATCCCCACCCCTCCCACACCATGGCTCCTCCTGTCCCACCTAGTTTTATAATGTGGCCCTCATCAGGTTTCCCTCTAATTGAGAACATGCAAGTGTAGCTCTCAATCTGATGGCAAATGAGAGTTGTTGCCTGGTATACGCATAGTTATTATGGCAGATGGTGGAACTACTTAAAGGGCTGGAAATTATCCTTGCCCTTTTTTTTTTTTTTTGTAGAAATCACATTAAGATTTGGTTTAATATGCAAGCACATTTTGGTTGCTTTTCTGTTTAACCACAGTTCCATATTTTTACCTGAGTTCCTCTTTGAGCAGAGACATGAATGTACCCTTGGAGTGGACTTTGTGTGTATATTGCAATTTGCTCTCTCTTTCCTTAACAAAAGCTAATCAGGCTACTGGTGTGCTGGGCCTCCCAGTGCCTTGTGCCAGGCTGGCTCAGAAGTAACTGGTGCCCTTCCCCAGGCATGGCTTTTGTATATGAGGAAAAGGCAGCTGCCTACCACACCCCAGGAGGAGGAGGAAGATGTCTTCTTTTGGCAGATCTCTCACTTGCCTTGAATTTAACAGCCGTGCTAGGTCCCAACTCCAAACCTTCTCTTCCTTTCCCTTTCTTGATCTTTTTGTTTTGGCCTCTGGTTTTCCTGATGGATTTCACTGCAAGCCTTTGCCTTCACCTTTGAGACTCTTTCTTCTGTTCTCTCCATTCTCCTTTTCTCCATTGCCTTTGTCCTACCAAGCTCTCTGGACCTGCTGCTCTCCTAATTGCCATTCAACCTGATTATGTGACCCCCCCCCTTAAAAATTAAGTCTTTTGCCAGCCACTGCCTGGGCCACTCACATCAGCTGAGCAGAACATCTTAGTCTAAGGCAGTGATTTCTCAGCTTCAGCAAGTTTAAGAAGTGTGACTTCAACTCCCAGGATCTCCCAGGGATTCTGGGAGCGGTCAGATCCACCAGCTTCAGCTTTGCGCCTTGCCGGCATCCTGTCATCAATTGGGGATGGGAGGGGAGAACAAATGGACAATAAATCTGTACACCTTTAAGGTGGGAAATTGGGAGGGGAGATTTGACAGTTGAGAAAGAACAGAGCGTTTTGGAACCCAGTTCGTACTGGCGCACTGGCATCTTCAAGGCTATTTGCCCTGAGTGTGGAATTTCACCAGCCCAAACACCTCAGAGTTTCTCATAACATCTCAGCGGTGCTAGATTGGCTACACCTGGATAGACCGTGGGGGAGGGGTGGCTAGGGGAAAAACCAGGGATTTAGTTCCGTATTAGCAGAATTTTAGATTCCGCTTGACTCTCCTGCAACCAGCATCTCTTAGTCAAAGTGCCTTTTCACTTCAAATGGAGTCAAGGGTTTTACTTCCCTAATGGATCAAACTGGGGCAGGTCTGACAGGAGCTGAAGTCCACACTTCTTAAACTTGCTGAGGTTGAGAACTCTGGTCTAAGGTGACCTTCTGCTGCTTCCCTTCTACAAGTGGCCTGCCTGCCTGAGTTACATGCCTAGATGTGGAGGGACTGGAGAAATTAGCCCGTAGCAGCGATGGACACATATTCCTTTCCCAAGGTGCCTGTGTGACCTTCTTCTCTTGGTGGTTCCCAGCATGGCCTGGAAGGCCACTTCCCTCCTTTCCTCCCTCCTCTCAGCCCCTGCTGCCAATTGTCAGCCTTTCAAAATATACCAGAATACCAAAATTATAAATCAATCAATTAGAATGGAGCTGGAAAGGACCTTGGAGGTGTTCTAGTCTAACTCCCTGCTCAAACAGGAGACCCTACACCAGTGGTGGGTTGCTACCGGTTCGCACCGGTTCGGGAGAACCGGTAGCGGTAATTTGGCCAGGGTCGCTGAACCGGTAGTGACCGCTGGCTGGCCACGACCCCGAACTGGTCCCCGCTCCGACGCTCGCCCTGCCTCGCCTTTGCCACGTGCATCCACAGAACTGCCTCATCCTGCCTACACACAGGTAAGCATTCACGCTAGCCTCCCCCCTCCCTGCAGGGCCAGGTCTCCCGAAGCCGCTACCGTTGCAGCCGCAGCAAGGACGGGGGGCGGCCCGCTTGGCAGCCACATAGCTACGAAGCTTGCCGGGCTGGGCGGCCCACTCTCCACCTGCCAGCATCTCCCAAAACCGCCGCCATTGCAGCCTCGGCAGGGATGGGGGTGCAGCCCGGCAAGCTTGCCAGGCTGGCAGCTTCGGGCCAGCGGCTTCGCCCTCCCCGCCGCCACTGCCCTCTCCTCCTGCTGCGCTCGGCCGAAGAGCCGCCTCAGAGGGACATGGCGAGGCTCACTCACCTTTTAGGCCTGGCGCGCTTGGCCTCGGGGGGGGACGCACCGCTTCCTTCTCTCGCCGCTGCTGCTCTGGAGCTCACCAGATCATTTCGTCCCACCCAGACCAGATGTGTGTGTGTGTGACAGAGAGAGAGAGAGAAGAGAGGAAACTCTTTCAAACAGTGTTGCCTGCATTTTTTCTTACTCCCCTCCGTCATTTCTCTTTCTCTCTCTCTCTCTCTCTCTCTCTCTCTCTCACACACACACACACACACACACACACACACACACACACAGCACACAGGGAAAAACCTTGCAAAGTAAAGAAAAATTTCTTGTGAGTGTCTCACGAGAAGTTTTTCTTTACTTTGCAAGGTTTTTCCCTGCACGCAATGGCTGAGAGACGACCCAGAGCTGCCAGTCTCCGGTAAGATGCGCGTCTCGCAGTGGGGTGCAATTTGGGGGTGGCAGATGGGGGCAGGAGGACCGCGACACGCGCATCTTACCGGAGACTGGCAGCTCTGGGTAATCTCTCAGCCGTTGCGTGCAGGGAAAACCTTGCACAGTAAAGAAAAACTTCTCATGAGTGCAAGAAGTTGTTAATTGCCTCGCACTCACGAGAAGTTTCTTTACTGTGGCAAAGTCTTTCCCTGCACGCAATGGCTGAGAGACGCGATGGAGCTCCCAGTCTCCAGTAAGATGCGCGTCTCGCAGTGGGGTGCAATTTTGGAGTGGCAGGTGGGGCGGGAGGGCCGCGAGACACACATCTTACCGGAGACTGGCAGCTCCGGGTCGTCTCTCAGTGGTTGCGTGCAGGGAAAAACCTTGCAAAGTAAAGAAAAACTTCTCGTGAGTGCAAGGCAATTAACAACTTCTCGTACTTGCGAGAAGTTTTTCTTTACTTTGCAAGGATTTTCCCTGCACGCAACAGCTGAGAGATGACCCAGAGCTGCCAGTCTCCGGTACGATGCGCGTCTCGCAGTGGGGCGCAATTTGGGGGTGGCAGATGGGACGGGGGATGGGGCGGGGTGGGGCCGCTAAAGGAGGGGAAATTTTCCTACCTTTTCCTGTGGGCGTGGATTTGTGGGGGATCATGTGACTGAGTGGGTGTGGGCGTGAGTGACATCATGTTGGCCATGCCCACTCAGTCACATGCCCCCCCACCTAGCAACGCCCACCGAACCAGTAGTGAAAATTTTTGGAACCCACCACTGCCCTACACCATTTCAGACAAGTGGCAGTCTCTTCTTAAAAACCTCCGGTGATGAAGCACCCACAACTTCTGAAGGCAAGCTTTTCCACTGGTTAATTGTCCTGTTAGGAAGTTTCTCCTTAATTCCAGGTTGCTTCTCTCCTTGATTAGTTTCCATCCATTGTTTCTTGTCCTGCCTTTGGAAAATAAATTGACTCTCACTCTCTCCTCATTGTGGCAGCCTCTCAAACACTAGAATACTGCTATCATGTCGCCCCTAGTCCTTCTTTTCTCTAGACTATCCAAACCCAAATCCTGTAATCGTTCTTCATATGTTTTAGACTCCAGGCCTTTAATCATCCTAGTTGCTCTTCTTTGCACTTTTTCCAAAGTCTCAAAATCTTTTTTGTAATGTGGTGGCTAAAACTGAATACACTATACTAAAATAAATACTAAAACAGATAAATACTAAAATAAACACTAAAATAAATATTAAATATTAAAAGAATACTAAAATTGCTTTTATTATAGGGATACGGTAACAGAACCTTGCAACTCTGAATGTCCCTCCCCCTCACTGCCTTTATCCTAAAGAGAACTAGGAAGGGGCAAGACTGAGATGTTTTCTCAAATTGCATTCCTGTTTTGGATTTCTCTTAACTCATTGCCTTGGCTGCCTTCTTCCTCCAGTTCCACAAGTTTATTCTCATAGCCATTACACCAAAACACCATGCCGGCCGATCTCCCTGGTCTCCCACGTCTTTCCAGATGTCTCCTAGGCCTCTGCATGACTGGAGAGGTCTTGGATTTTTCCTTCACCCAGTCCTGCCTAGGACAAGTACAGGTAGTGCTTGACTTATGACCTCAATTGAGCCCAAAATTTATGTTATGCAAGACAGTTGTTAAGTGAGTTTTGCCCGATTTCTTGCCACCATTGTTAAGCAAATAATTGCAGTTGTTAAGTTAGTAACATGGTTGTTAAATGAATCTGGCTTCCCCATTGACTTTGCTTGTCAGAATGCCACAAAAGGGGATCCCACGACCCCGAGACACTGCAACTGTCCACCAATATGAGCCAGTTGCCAAGTGTCCGAATTTTGATTATGTGACCACAGGGACGCTGCAACAGTCATAAGTGTGAAGAACAATCACAAGTCACTTTTTCAATGCCATTGTAACCTCAGTCACTAAATAAATGGTTGTAAGTCGAGGACTCCCTGTAGTCCTATTTTGTTCTATGCAGTGAACAAAACACCCACAATATGTTTCAATCTGAGCACAGATTTCTCAAGCAGCGCTTCTGAGTAGTTTTGTTCTATGCAGGTTGGGATTTTTTTTAGTCTGAAATCAAAAAGAAAGCAAAGCAAAGCAAAGCATTTTGGGTTTCAAATCTGCCAAACTGTGGCTTATCCAGGACAGATCAGCAGAACCTCTGGTACATGATCTTTGTTCCAGACTTGAAATAAAACCTAGTCTGGTTCTCTACCTGCTGCTAGCCTGTAGTGACTTCCTGATTAATTTAAGCAAGTCTCTCTTTCCAGTGGTACTGCAGTCGCCATCTCTAGGCCTTATTCAGACGCATGGCATGTACCCATCCACCTGGACAACGTGGAATGCTCTGGCACTGAGCATACCTTGGCAGAGTGCATCATCCATCAAAGTGGTCAACACAACTGCAGGCAGAAGAAAAGTGCACGTGTGATGTGTGACTACACGAGAAAGGAGAGCCAATTTATAAGGAACGATGGTGAGTTGCTGCAACTAACAGGCTAACAGGCATATAAAGTGGCAATTGTGGTAGGAAAGCAATATGTAAAGCAATCAATAAAGTAAAGAAAGAAATATGTAAAGAAAGAAGATCCTCTCCATATCCTTTGATTTTGATCTGCAGCCTCTGTGGGCCCCAACTCCTCTTTCTTGTCAATAAAAATCAAGCATGTAAGTTACTTGGCCATGGGATTATTCTCTGTCAAGAGAATGCAACATCCATGTTTCCAGTGTTGTTGAACTTCAGAATTCAGTGGGTTTCAGGACAGGCTTAGCTTGTGGAAGGCGTCAAATTCAGTTCCATTTAAAATAAGTTTTTCATTTTTTTTTCCCTTCAAAAAAAGGACAAAAAAAGCAGATCCAGGCATTTTTTTCCTTCAAAAAAGGGGGAAAACAGTTCCAGGAAACTACAGACCATTCAGCCTGACATCAATACCTGGGAAGATCTTGGAAAAGATAATCAAGCAACAAAACTGCAAATACTGTAGCAAGCAAAGTTGTAACCAAAAGCCAACATGGGTTTGTTAAAACAGATCATGTCAAACAAATCTTATTTCATTCTTTGACAAAGTGACTAAATTAGTAGACCAGCGAAATGCAGTTGACATAGTATACTTGGATTTCAGCAAGGCATTTGACAAAGTAGACCACAACCTACTACTTGGTAAGCTAAAAAAATGTGAGATAAATAGCATCACCACCAGATATATTTATAACTGGCTGACAACCCACAATCAACAAATAGTCCTTAATGGTACTTCATCTACATCACGGGTATCAAACTCGCAGCGTCACGTTGCCATCACGTGACGTTTTCTGATGTTTCTCCCCTTTGCGGAGCTGGGGTGGGCATGGCCTGTGCGTGACGCTTCTGGCCCATGGGCTGCCAGTTTGACACCCCTGATCTACATGGATGGAAGGAAGGAAGCAGCGGGGTACCCCAATATTTCATTTTAGGCCCAGTACAATTCAACATCTTCATTAACTATTTAGATGCGAGAATAGAAGGAGAACTCATCAAATTTGCAGATGACACTAAACTGGCAGGAATAGCCAACACCCCAGAAGATAGGCTCAAAATCCAGATGGATCTCAACAGACTTGAACACTGGGCCCTGTCTAACAAAATGAAATTCAATGTAGAGAAAAGTAAGGTTCTACACTTGGGCAAGAAAAACCAGATGTATAGGTACAGATTAGGTGAAACCTGACTCAATAGCAATAACTGTGGGAGGGATCTTGGAGTCTTAGTGGACAATCACTTAAATATAAGCCAACAGTGTGAGGCAGCAGCCAAATCTAGGTTGGATTAACAGAGAGAAAGAATCAAGATCATGTAAAGTATTACCGGTAGTAGCACTTTATAAAGCCTTAGTAAGACCACATTTAGAATACTTCAGTTTTGGTCACCATATTATAGAATAGAATAGAATAGAATTTTTTATTGGACAAGTGTGATTGGACAAATAGAGACTCTGGAAAGAGTGCAGAAAAGAGCAGCAAAGATTATTAGGGGTCTGGAAGCTAAAACATATGAAGAACGGTTGCAGGAATTGGGAAAAAGAAATTAGTGTCAATAGAGGAAAAAGAGAAAGAACTTCAAGGGATACATGAAATAGTTGAATGTGGAGCCTGTTCTGTTTCAGTTAAATCCTTTCATGTTTCTACTCTGGATCTACTGGAAGAAAAACCTGTCCTGGGGTCACTGTAAACCGCTTAAAGAGGGCTGTAAAGCGGTATATAAGTCTAAGTGCTATTGCTATTGCTACTCTTTAAAGGGACATGTTTATGTGGAGTTCTGGAGAAGTTAAACCCCTTCCAAAATGTATTACAAATACAGTACCTTATTTGTTATAGATAAAGAGAGAAAGAAAGAGATTTGCATGCCTTATTTGAAATGCGGCATCTGGCAAGTAGAGATATTTACATAGACATTTGTACATACATACTGAAAATGCATTTATTAGAGAGGAAAGATTGTTTTTAGGTTAAGGTGATAATTCTTGGCTGAAAACTGGACATTGCATATGCTTTATCTGTTTCTTTTTTTTCTGCTCTTCCTTTGTGGGATCCTTTTGTCAAGATTTTCTTCCTTTCAAGAATATGGTAATGTTGCTATTTCCACTTTTAATCTCTTAGCACTGTAATGGTGCTAAGGAAAATAAAGAGTTAAGGAACACAGTTGTAAGGGAACAAACTACTATGGTGGTACCATTTTCCCACCATCTAAGGACAACAATCAACCAACGGCCTACAATCATATCCAAAGTGTGATTCTGGCACCAGCATTGTGGCAAAAGAATATGAACCTAATCATTTTGGCTTTCTTGGCAGGTTCCAGTATTGGCCTGTGTGGTCTTCGTTTGACTCAGCACCGCAACAGAAGGATAATTGGCGGAAACAAATCCTCCAGGTACCTTGCTTGCTTCCTATCATTGAACTGTTGTCAACTCATTTTCACCTGTTTACTTCTAACAGACTTCAAATATTTATATAACATGGTACACCTGCTTTTTGTGAAAGATGTCTAGCTGGGGGAACTCTTAAAAGCATATCTTGTTAAGAATTACATTCGCCAAATGGCAAAATAGTGTAATATTCACAGCTGCCACCTTACCAGTTCTGCTGGTAAAAGATCAGTGCCTCTACTTATTGGGTGAACAGGAAAATATACTCACTTTGGGGCATCTATTTTTTTTAAATACATAAAAAGCCCCAGTTGGAAACAGACTGTTCATTCCTCCAAGGTTGGAAAAAGTAGATAGAGGAGGGATTTCTTGGTCTCCATCTATCAAATTGGTTTAATTTATTTAAAATAAACATAACCACATCCTTCAAAGGAAATTTTGCTAAAGTGGCTTACAGTTCACTTAAAACCTTCCCATAGGTTGACATCATTTCCTTGGCGCATTTGCTAAGCCTTTCCTCTTTCTATGTTTTAACTTTTAGAAAACATCCGCAAGAGAATTTTCAGACTACTCTTCACCTAAACCTATAAGAGTAATGTACTCAACAAAAACAGAACACCGTGTTAGCAAAAAACAAATGAAATGACAGAGCAATATACTGTAGAATGGTGGATCAATATGTTAAAAGGTTTGAGCAAATGAAAAAGCATTCACATAGCTCCAGAGTACACAATAAAGTTCATGCTAGCTATATTTCTGTGGGGAGGATGTTCTATCAGTGGAGCCAGAGGTGGGTTCCTCCCAGTTCGCACCGGTTCTATAGAACCGGTAGTAAACCGGTGGTGACGTCATGGAGCTGGTTCTGTCGGTGCCGGTCCGTGGACGCCGCCATCTTTTTTTTTGGATTTTTTTTTTGGGGGGGGTTGAATTTTTTGCTGATTTTTGCTTCTGCGCATGTGCAGAAGCTGAGTTTTTGGCACTGCTCATGCGCCGCCTTCTTGTCTGCCATCTTGTTTTGTGCTATTTGGGGGGAATTTTTTGCTTGTTTTGCTTCTGCGCATGCGCAGAAGCAGAGTTTTCGGCACTGCACATGTACGGCCACACGTGCAATGTGTGCGCAGCCACGCGGCGTGGGAGGAAGCGAACCGGCGGCGAGGTAAGTTAGAACCCACCCGAGTGGAGCCCTAGAGCAAACAGGTCCTCCTCTTATGGAAGAGGATATTTGGTGCTCTTTAAGCTTAATGGTTTTCTTGAAGACATTTCATTACCAAAGTAGGCAACAGCATCAGTGCTGATGATATTACCTAGTTTGGTAATGAAACATCTGCAAAAAAACCCATCAACCTCAAAGAGCACCAAGGACCTCACAGGTCCTTCTCCTTTGCTACTCATGAAACATACTTTGAGATCCTCAACCAGAGGTGGGTTCCTACCGGTTCTAACCGGTTCTTTAGAACCGTTAGTAACTCGGCGATGATGTCACGGAGCTGGTTCCGTCGGTGTCTCCATGGGCGCCACCATCTTGGATTTTGCTTCGGCGCATGCGCAGAAGCTAATCTTTGCTTCTGCACATGCACAGAAGCTATTTTTTTATTGCGCGCACGCATGGCGCGACCCTGAGCGAACCAGCAGCAAAAGGATCCAGAACCCACCCCTGTCCTCAACATATACCTTAGGTCTGAGCTGGCATGGTGTAGTGGCTAAGGGGCTGGACTAGGAGTGAGGAGACCCAGGTTCTAGTCCTCCCATAAGCACAAAAGGAAGTTGGGTGACTTTAAGCCAGACCTCTCAACCCCCAATCGGTGGCAGGGTCTGAATAAATTAGTTAAGAAGCAAACCCATTATTACTTCATGCCCTGACCACTTCACTAAGTGAGATAACTGAGTGCAGAATAAGTGCTAAGAAGAATTGGACCCCAAAACAAAGAAATAGCCAATATATGTTCTTTAAAATCACTTTTATTCGACTCCACTTGACTGTACCAGTTGCAGGTTTGATCATGCATTCAGTATTAACCGAAAGACTCAAGTTATATTCAAGGATAGTCCTGGGCTTCAACAAAGCTGTATTAAGAAATGTTCCCAAATGTCTTACACTTAGGCAAGAAAAACCAAAGGTGTTATGTTCTAACTGTTATAACTGTGTTGCATGGTTCCAACCAGGTCCAGCGTTTGAGCGGGAAAAAGCTCAAACGCTATTGGCTGGTCTGTCTGACAGCTCCCTATAAAAGGGCAAGCTGTCAGACTGCTCTTTGCTGGTTGCTGATACAAGAGCTGAAATAAAGAGCTGCTTGGAAGTCTGTCTCCTGTCATCTCTACCCACTATCTAACAGTGGCGACGAGGGCTTGGGTTCAGAAGAACCGTGACTGCTTCTTCAGCGATTCCAACCAGCCAGGCAGCGGCCTTTCTGCCTACTCTCTGCCGCGATGTCCAACGTCCACCCACCGGCGCCTTTCGACCCGACCCGGGAGCAGCGGGGGCTTGGGTTCAGGAGAACCGTGACTGCTTCTTCAGCGATTCCACCCAGCCAGGCAGCTGCCTTTCTGCCTACTCTCTGCCGCGATGTCCAACTTCCACCCACCGGCGCCTTTCGACCCGACCCGGGAGAAGTGGGACTCCTACATGCGGCGATTCGACTGCTTCCTGGAAGCAAACGATATGCTGGGTC
>QLTV01004250.1:830191-846188 GCA_003457575.1 Thermophis baileyi | reverse complement strand
CTCTTCTCAAGAGACTTTCCAGAGTCTCAACATTAAAAAATATTTTTTGAGACTCTAGAAAGAGTGCAGAGAAGAGCAACCAAAATGATTAGGGGACTGGAGGCTAAAACATATGATGAATGGTTGCAGGAATTGGGTATGGCTGGTCTAGTGAAGAGAAGGACCAGGGGAGACATGATAGCAGTCTTCCAATATTTGAGGGGCTGCCACAGAGAGGAGGGGGTCAAGCTATTTTCCAAAGCATCTGAAGGCCAGACAAGGAATAACGGATGGAAACTGATCAAGGAGAGATTCAACCTGGAAATAAGGAGAAATTTCCTGACAGCTTGCCTTCGGAAGTTGTGGGAGCTTCATCACTTGAGACTTTCAAGAAGAGATTGGACTGCCATTTGTCGGAAATGATGTAAGGACTCCTGCTTGAGCAGGGGGTTGGACTAGATGACCTACAAGGTCCCTTCCAACTCTGTTAATCTGTTACCTGTATGGAATCTGTGTCCCTCTAGAATATAAATGTAATTCTTGGATATGGAACTACATATTTATCAGGCTTTTATTATGTTATAGTATTGAGTTTTGAATACTATAACATAATGAGAAGGAAGGACTCACTGGAGAAAAGCCTAATGCTGGGAAAGACTGAGGGCAAAAGAAGAAGGGGACGGCAGAGAATGAGGTGGCTGGATGGAGTTCCTGAAGCAGTCGGCGTGAGCTTAAATGGACTCCGGGGGATGGTAGAGGACAGGAAGGCCTGGAGGAACGTTGTCCATGGGGTCGCGATGGGTCAGACACGACTTTGCAACTAACAACAACAATTCAGTTTTAATTACTGGCATTCATGTAGCAATAGCAGTTAGATTTATATACCGCTTCATAGTGCTTTTACAGCCCTCTCTAAGCAGTTCACAGAGTCAGCCTATTGCCCCCAACAATCTGGGTCCTCATTTTACCCACCTTGGAAGGATGGAAGGCTGAGTCAACCTTGAGCCGGTGAGATTTGAACCGCCGAACTGCAGCTAGCAGTCAGCTGAAGTAGCCTGCAGTGCTGCACTCTAACCACTGCGCCACCTCGGCTCTTATAATGTAGCCCATTATAAAGTTGTCATTGATTAAGGCAGATAATCTGTTTGGTTCAAAATGCTCTGAATTTGAACTGCCACCATTTTTTGTCAACTTTGCAGAAAAAGAAGATATTTGAAATGCTGTTAGCCCTCAAAACCTGAGTTCAAAGTGACGTTCTTAAAGAGTGACTACAGTATCACCTATGTCACAGCAAATCAGCCCATTGATTACCTTCTGAATCTACCCACTTTCTCCATCTTGGATTTTTAATAGAAACAAAGAGCTATTTTAGCTATTTTCCAAGCATTTTATTTATATACTTTGACTACTGGATTAGATAGTACTCT
Organism: Thermophis baileyi; assembly: GCA_003457575.1. Taxonomy (NCBI): domain Eukaryota; kingdom Metazoa; phylum Chordata; class Lepidosauria; order Squamata; family Dipsadidae; genus Thermophis; species Thermophis baileyi. The sequence continues at coordinate 844,782 of QLTV01004250.1, read as the reverse complement.
GGACATAGAAGATGCATCAAGGAATTCTGTGTACAGTAAATAGAGTTGTCACCAAAACACTTTGTGGGTACTACAACAAGCCTACCAGAGCCAATATTGAATAGTCCATTCACCACCACCTGAAAAGACTGTTCAAATCTCAAGGAATCAATAGAAGCAGAAATATATACTGTAAATGCGCTGGCCACCATTAGCACAGCAATAATTAACTAATATTGCTGTTGAGATTTGGGGTTTTGTGAAGGTTTTGTGCAGGTTTCTCTGAAGCAGACAAAGTGCCTCTGCTGCCTCCTTGGTCTACTCAGCTTCTCCAAGATGATCACTGTTGTTTCTTTTGTGGACCTGGCTTTCCTTTACAAGGCAACAGAAAATGTGAGAGGGATCTTGGAGTCCTAGTGGACAACCATTTAAATATGAGCCAGCAGTGTGCAGCAGCTGCCAAAAAAGCCAACACAGTTCTAGGCTGCATAAACAGAAGGATAGAATCAAGATCACATGAAGTGTTAATACCACTTTATAATGCCTTGGTAAGGCCACCCTTGGAATACTGCATCCAGTTTTGGTCGCCATGATGTAAAAAAGATATTGACTCTAGAAAGAGTACAGAGAAGAGCAACAAAGATAATTAGGGGACTCAAGGATAAAACATATAAAGAACGGATGCTGGAACTGGAAATGTCTAGTCTTATGAAAAGAAGGACTAGGGATGACATGATAGCAGTGTTCCGATATCTCAGGGGCTGCCACAAAGAAGAGGGAGTCAAGCTATTCTCCAAAGAACCTGAAGGCAGGACAAGAAGCAATGGGTGGAAACTAATCAAGGAGAGAAGCAACTTAGAACTAAGGAGAAATTTCCTGACAGTTAGAACAATTAATCAGTGGAACAACTTGCCTCCAGAAGTTGTAAATGTTCCAACACTGGAAGTTTTTAAGAAGAGACTAGATAACCATTTGTCTGAAGTGGTGTAGGGTTTCCTGCCTAAGCAGGGGGTTGGACTAGAAGATCTCCAAGGTCCCTTCCAACTCTTCTATTCTATTCTATTCTATTCTATTCTATTCTATTCTATTCTATTCTATTCTATTCTATTCTATTCTATTCTATTCTATTCTATTCTATTCTATTCTATTCTATTCTACTCTACTCTACTCTACTCTACTCTACTCTACTCTACTCTACTACCTTCATATTGTTGCCAGGAAGCTACCGTACATGGAAAGACCAGGAGACTAGTATAGCTTTAAAGTGATTTTACACTTTTACAAGCAGGACTCCCAGATAAAGAATTGAAAGTGAATACATTTGCATGTCAATATTTTTTTCAATGGTAAACAATTGTTTTACCCTTGTAAACTACTTTGAAACTTTGTTTTAGCACTTTGAAGTGCTAAAAATAAATAAAAAAATAAACCTCGGCTTTGGAAAGTTTTTGGAGCAGACCTTTTCTGTTCAACGGAATAACAGCTGAATAAACAAATCGAAGCAGGAAGGAAACTGACCAATCTACTTTACAATTCTAAATGCAAACTTTGTGTATAGGAGGATAGAGTTTTAGGTGTGGGTTAGGTCACAAAATACTCCACTAATGTGCACTTAGGAAAAAAAGCTTTGTGGGGAACATAGGTGAGCTGCAACTCCTTAAAGAAGTCACAACTTTTCCTGGATTTCTGTAGCTGTCCTGTGGTGCCATGAAAATACACCATTAAATTAAAGTAGAACTGACAGGCTGTGACCAGTTGGCTGGACCCTGTTGCCCCTCTTTCATTCACTTGTATTTGCCTCGAACCCTGCCTGCAGTAAAACATGGCACCTCTGACCTTAAGATGTACTTTTGACTTTCCCCAATCGCAATTTTGACCATCAGAAGCTGCCTTTTTAACCTAAATTGTACTTTTGACCATCCTAAATTGCACTCTTGCCTTCTCTAAGTTGCACTTTAACATAAATTACACTTTTGATATCCCAATACTGTATATACTTTAAGATAGTCATACTTTTGTCCTTGATTTAAATAGCAGCACTCAACTTTTCTATAATGGACTGCATGTTTGAGCTTAACTGTCAGGTTAAAGCATGGAATTGTGCCAAAATTTATAAAAAGAATTAAGATACATAGCCCCCATTATAGCCTCTTCTGTCCATGCATGCCCATAGAACTTCTCCAGTTCTCCAATTCTACAATATTTCTTCTGAAGTGGAACAATATTATCTGGGGTATTATAGTGCGATGGTGCTCATGGGCAGAGTTATGAGAAGAGAAGCATGCCATTTTCTTCTCAAATGCAAAAGTGCATTTTAGAAAGGTCAGTGTGTAATTTAGGTTAAAAGTGCAGCTTCTGAAAGTCAAAATTGCAACTTACGAAAGCAGACATCTAAGCTCATCGGACAAAACGCCTTCTCCCAACCATTTGCAGATTTGCTCAGTCAGCAAGTATTAAATCCCAGATAGAGCAGGACTTTGCAATTTTATCTACTGCTCATCAAAAGTGGATAACTTGAGTCTGAAATGAGATGGCAAGCCATTTGGAATTTTCATTCATTTATTTTCAAATGGGGCACAGAATAATGAGCAAATACGCATTTAGTATCCAAAGACAAGATTGTTAAAATTGCCAGGAAGTCTAGGAAATATAGACAGAGATGGGAAGTAGATATTGTGATGAGTTCCAAACACCTACTTGTTGCCAAGCTGGGCACATTATGATACGGGATTTAGGCATGTTGTTCTTTCACTTTCCTGAGGAATTCTGATATGCAAGGCTGCTTGGAATAATTTTATTCTGTTCTAGGAAAGAATGATGCTAGCCTACACAAAGCAGTTTGTTTAATAAACTATAGAAATCAACAGAGGCTGGGTGGAAAACCTCCACACAAAACCTCCACAAGAAAATCCAAGCCAGTGTTTTGCCTTTGCTGTGTCTTCATTGCTTTTCTCTTCCAGGGGAGGTTGGCCATGGCAGGTCTCCTTGCGTCTGAAGGGGATTCACAAAGATGCCCGTTTGCTGTGTGGTGCAACACTTATCAGCAGTTGTTGGGTGGTGACAGCAGCACATTGTTTCAAAAGGTAAGGTATAGCCAGCATCCACACATTGTTAGTCAGAAAAAAATTAAATCATGGTTTGTGAACATGTCATAGAAAACTTCTTCATGTCTCCCTGAATTCAACTTGAGGGTAGATGGCTAACCATCCTTGAAGGTCATCTCATACTACATCCTTCTTTTTATGTGCAGTTTATAACTGATGCCAGTGAACTCTGAGTTTCTGCAAACTCAAATTGTGTCAATATTTTACACCTTTTTTCAGAAGAAGCATTATATTTGCACACTGTGTCACGCATTGGTGGTGACCCAATTAATGAGGCATATTGATGGAGATCTGCCCAGCTCCTACTGGCTGCTTATGAATGGTGCAGACAAATCCTTCCTCCACTCTTCCCCTCCTGACATGGCAGAGACACTACCTCAACTAGGGGTTCCTCCTGCTTCATCTCCCCCCCCCATGATCTGCCATAATGCCATACAGTAAGTATGCTGTGCTGGATGATGTGGGATTGTTGCTTCAATCAACACAGTCTCCACCCCCAGATGGCATGTCAGCAGATAGCATAGGGCAGGGGTCACCAACCTTTCGGACCTCAGGGACCACTGAATTCATAATTTTAAATCCCGCAGACCACTAATATGATCTGCCTAATGACTGGCTGGGTGGGCGTGGCTAGGTGGTCATGTGACTGGGTAGGCGTGGCCAGCTTGATGTCACTCACATCGAGAGGCGCCTCACCGGCCTCTACTCGCCCCTCCCCTCCCAGCCCCTCCTCGCCTGCCGGCCCAGGCTCCTTATTGCCCCAACAGGAAGCAGTTGTTGCAGCTAAGCAGCCACCATGAGAAAGAGTTGGCAAAACAGCTCAGTTCCAATTGGATCTGACCAAGAAGGAGGCTCAGCAGAAGCACCTCACATCACTGAGGACTACGAGCATAGGTTTTCCAAGCAGAAGGAAGACCTGCGGGAGTGCAAGGCCAAGTACCGGCGCCTGGAGGCTCAGCGGGCTGAGATGATCAGCCAGTTCCAGGCCCTGATGCAGTCCCACTGGTACGAGGCCCTCGGGCTCTTTGCCATCAGTGGCGCTTCCCTCCAGCCTTTGCCCAAAGCCCCACACCAGGAGGCTGAAGCAGGCCCCAAGTCGGAATTTCTGTCCCCCTCCGACTCTCACAAAAAGACCCCGAAGGGGGAGACTCTCTGCAGCAACACAAACGTTCATTGCACGTATCCGGCCCAGGGGCCGTAGTTTGAGGACCCCTGATTTAGTGCAATATAAAAAATGCAAATAATTTTTCTGCGGACCACCAAAATTTTCTTGCGGACCACCAGTGGTCCATGGACCACCAGTTGGTGACCATAGGGGAATTAGAAAGAGACTTAAAAAATGCAAAGTCATCTTCTTACCTCCCTGGTCCTTCCTGTGGTATGAAGACAGGTTGCATGGGAAGCCTCCCCTACTATATCTGAAAGCACCCCCACCTCTGGGTCTGATACACAGTGGTGGGATAACAGAAATGGCAACCCAGGATCAGGCACTGCAGGTGATCCAGGGGTAAGGAAGAGAAAGCTTCTCCTGGTATAGCTTCCCCCTTCCTACCCTCTGATAGAAAGCAAAACTCATTGCTCCAGCTGCTCTAACCATCTGTCAGGTTTTTCCTTCTCCTCAGCCTTCAATAGGGCAAGCAATAGCCATGAAGGATTTTCCCATCGGCAGGGAATTCCCCAACCATTGTATCTTGAGTAAGCCATTAAGACAGCACTGCTTACCTGACTCATTGCCAACATGGACTAAAGCCCAGCTACTTTGGCAAGAGACAATTATGCTGGCATCAGCTGGGTATGCCAGTGTGCCAATAATGGCTGGGTGCCCACATCATGCTAAGTCATAATAGAGCTTGTTCATAACAGACCCTGCTATGCTTAGTGCACCAGTCTCTCAAGGACTTCAGGTTGATTTTATTTATGGGTGTCTTAGTTATATTTTTGAGGAATGTATTTACTTCACCTAAAATATCTGCCTAAAGAGAGTAATGTAACATATGATTATATTTCATGTGTGTAGGATGGTAGAGGAGATGTTTTTAATTGACTCAACACTCCTTAAGAAAGATCCTTCCTAGTTGAAAGAAACATGAAACGTCGCCATTGAAAACTAACTGGCTCGTGACTCTTTTGCGGGCAGATTTGGGGTAGACGTTCGTCGCTACCTTCTGCGGGTGGGAGATCACCATACCGGTGTGAGAGATGAGTCGGAGAGAGAGTTGCCGGTGGAGAAGATCCTCCTTCATAGAAATTATCGGTCGAGCAGTAATGATAATGACATTGCTCTGGTCAGGATGTGGGGCAAAGAGGGCAACTGTCTCTCCTTCAGCCACCATGTCTTTCCAGTCTGCCTCCCTGCTGGGAAGCCGAAAGCTGCAGTGGACCGAAAGTCTTGCGTCATATCAGGCTGGGGAGATACAGGTGAGTGCTGGGCTGCCTCATAACTTCCACATGGGACATCGAAGAATAAATAGAGAAGTTAGTCCTCCCTATTTGCAACTTTGGAAAAACTTTGAGGGCATTTAGCACCTCATACAGAATGAGAGTTTCAAGTACATAATACATAATGGAAAGCAAAAACAGTGACTTTTTGTCAAATTAACTTGAAATTAAATAACATTGCTTTTAAAATGGAGATAAATGCAGCCAGGTTAGCTATTGTATTAACATAAAACATTTCAACCTAAAGAAGCTTTCCTGGTTAATAACTGTCACTGTGTAAGCCTATAAACCTGTTGAAAACTTCATTAGTAGAAAGGATGGGTTAGGTATGAAATATGACATGATGTATCCTATAGTTCTGATTTATATGATAGATGAATGTATATATTTTACACCCAATAGTTTCTAAAAAGAATGTAAATAGGAAACCTTGTGAAGGAAATGGTTTAAAATAAATAAAAACAAATAAATCCCATTATAAACAATAGACCCACTACTGTACTCAGAAATGCCCCTACTAGTTTATATAGTTATCTAGTTATATTTCAAACAAAAAATATGACAGATCAATCTTCTGGGCCTGCCAAAGCAGCAGAAGGCAAGACAAGAAGTAATGGATGGAAAGAAGAAGCAACCTAGAACTAAGCAGAAATTTCCTGACAGTGAGAACAATTAACCAGTGGAACAACTTGCCTCCAGAACTTTTTGGTACTCCATTACTGGAGGTTTTTAAGAAGAGATTGGACAGCCATTTGTCTGAAATGATATAGGGCAGTGATGGCGAACCTTTTTTTGCTCGGCTGCCAAAAGGGCATGCGCGCGTGCAATAGCGGGCACGCGCGTGCCCACACCCATAATGCAATGCCCCTCACGCATGCACGCACAACCCCTCGCGCTGCCCCCCCCTGCGCATGCACGCAGGACTCACTGAAGCCTCCGGAGCCTGTGGATGGCAAAAAACGGATTCCAGCTGATTTTCGGCCTTCCGGAGGGCGGGGGAGAGGTCATTTTCGCCTTCCCCAGGCTTCAGGAAAGCCTCCTGAAGCCTGGGGAGGCTGAAAAATGGCCCAACGGCCCAACTGGAAGTTCATTTCCGAACTTCCGGTTGGGCCGTTGGGTCCGTTTTTCGCCATCCACAGGCTCCGGAGGCTTTCTTGAAGCCTGGGGAAGGCAAAAATGACCTCCCCCCGCCCTCCGGAAGGCCAAAAAACAGCTGGCCAGCTCGCATATGTGCGCTGGAGCTGACATAGGGCAACGCCTCACGTCCCCTCAGATATGGCTCCGTGTGCCACCTGTGGCACATGTGCCATAGGTTCGCCATCACTGATACAGGGTCTCCTGTTTGAGCAGGGGGTTGAACTAGAAGACCACCAAGGTCCCTTCCAACTGTTACTCTGATGATCTCCAGATGTGTTGTACTACATTTCCTATCTTCTAGGGCAGTGGTTCTCAACCTTTCTAATGCTGCGACCCCCGCCCCGCCACCGCGACCCCTGCCCTGCCCCCTCCCCGCGCGTGCGCATTGCCAGGCGAGAAGCGATGAGGTGACAAAGGGGGTGTGGCACCAAGATGGCGGGCTAGCGCGCACTTAGGCGACCCCTGTGAAAGGGTCATTCGACCCCCAAAGGGGTCGCGACCCACAGGTTGAGAACCGCTGACTTAGACTTATATATGGCTCCATTGTGCTTTACAGCATTCTCTGAGCAATTTACAAATGTCAGCATATTGCCCCCAATAATCTGGGTCCTCATTTTACTGATCTTGGAAAAATGGAAGGTTGAAATCAACCCTGAGCTGGTCAAGATCGAACTCCTGGCAGTAGGCAGAGATAGCCTGCAATTCTATATTCTAACCACTGCGCCACAATGACTCCTATCATATCACCCCTAGTCCTTCCCTTCATTATACTAGAGACACCTACTATGGGAGATGTTTGTGAAAGCACACCTGGCAAAATGGAGGGGGTGATGCCCATCCAGTTAGAACCTACAAGCCCTAGCCTTGCTCTTCATCAATATGTCTTTCCAGTAGTTGGTTGTTAAGGCGGTATATTTAGAACATAGAACATTGAATAATGGGGTTGGAAGGGTCCTTGGAGGTCTTCTAGTCCAGCCCCCTGCCCATGGCAAGAGACCCTAGACAATGGTTATCCAGTCTCTTCTTTAAAATCTCCAGTGATGACTCCTGAAGCCAAGCCATTCCACTGGTTAACTGTTCTCACTGTGAGAACTATTAAATTTCTCCTTAGTTCTAGGTTGGATCTTTCCTTGATAGGTTTCCACCCAGTGCTTCTTGTTTCCTTCAGGGGTTCTTTGGAGAATGGGTTGTTCCCCCCTCTCTGTCACAGCCCCTCAAATATTGGAAGACTCCTGTTATGTCACCCCTCTTCATATGTATATGCTCTCTGCAACTTTCCCTTAAGCAGCAATTACTAAAGTAAAGGAAAGAGGGAGGGGGAGCAAAGAGGGAGGAGGAGCAAAGAGGGAGGGGGAGCAAAGAGGGAGGGGGAGCAAAAGAAGGACAATCTCTCTCTTTGAAGGCAGTAAATCCTCCTGTGAATTGAATGATTATCTTTTGTGAATGACTGTGTGAAACAAAAGGAATGATTTCCCTTTCTTTGCTTTTATTTTTTTATCTTTTTGTTTACTTCTCTGCCCTGGAGCCGCAAACCACAAGCTGATTTGTTGTACTTAAGTGTTATTTCAACATTAACCACAAGAGGGGAGGACAAAAGACTAATCTCTGTCAGAAAGCTATTTTTTTCTCTCTCTTTTTTTTTACATCTTCTCTTTTTTGTTTTGATTTCAACATTGCTTATAAAGACTCTATCAGTCCACTTGTAAAGAATAAATACAGTAGTAAATGCTACTTTTTATAGAGATCATTTTTACACACAGAGAGATACACATATACACAGACACATATTTATACATGTTTTTCAATTTATTATTATTTTATATGTATTATTATAAGTGATATTATATGTCCGTGTGTGTGTTTATGTATATATACATATACAATGTGGACAATGCAATATCTGAGATAAAATATTAATTAAGCTAAAACCATAATAAAATCATAAGTAGGAAAAATAAGACATGCTATCATATTAAACATGTAGAAATTCTCAGATTGCTACCTAAGTCCTACAATTACCCTAATCTTTCTCCTCTCAACATTTTCCTTTTTGGAATACAAGTAGTCCTTGTTTAGCAACAACTGGGGCCAAGAACTTGGTTGCTAAGCAAAGCAGTTGCTAAGTGAAACCAGAGGTGGGTTCCTACCAGTTCGGACCGGTTCTATAGAACCGTTAGTAACGTGGCGGCCTGGGTCACTAGAACCGGCAGCGACCCAGGCCTGCCACGCCCCTGAGCCAGTTCTCTCGGCAGCACCGTAAGCGCCGCCATCTTGTTTTTTGTTCTTGTTTTTAAAGTACTGCGCATGCGCCGGCGTGCCCGCGCAGCACGTCCCTGAGTGAACCGGCAGTACCTGAATCCAGAACCCACCCCTGAGTGAAACCATAACTCTGCTTAAGATTTTACTTCACCTTTTTACTTTACATACTTTACATACAAGGTTGTAAATATAAACATTGGTTGCAAAGTTATTTTTCCATCCTCATGGTAACTGCAAACAGATACTAAACAAGGCAGCTGCTAAAGGATGTCTACTTGTAGAGACAAAAACTGGGCAGTTATAAAATATAGTACTTGAGGAATTATTGCATGCCAACTCTGCTACTTACTTGTAAGTATACTACACCAGATCAATAATTTTACACCCAGAAGTAAGACATTTTTAAAAATAAATTTCATGAACCGTTTTTGATAATTTTAGATTTTCAAGTTACATTTATGATAGGGTCATGAATTCAGTGTAAGGTGTAAATCATTCTCAATCCTTCCCCCAAACTATTTTATGTACTTAAATTCCAGATTAGTAAAATATTCTGTAACAGACACATCCTGGCTCCAAGGAATTATACCCAGCATTTAATAGTGTACTAGAACAGAATTTGCTTTACAATTCTCAGGATTAAGGACTAGCCAGGGGTGAAATCCAGCAGGTTCTAACTGGTTCTGGAGAACCGGTAGTGGAAATTTTGAGTAGTTCGGAGAACCGGCAAATACCACCTCTGGCTGGCCCCAGAATGGGGTGGGAATGGAGATTTTGCAATATCCTTCCCCTGCCACGCCCACCAAACCATGCCCACAGAACCAGTAGGGAAAAATTTTGAATTTCACCCCTGGGACTAGCACAGTACTAAGAGCAGAGGGCATCTTCACTAGGAGCTAATCCTAAAATAAAGAAGTATTATTATTTAAATCCATAATTACAATCACTGAAGTACCAACTCCTTCTGAATCACTGTTTTATTAGAACAGTGGTCCTCAACCTTTCTGGCTGTGCCGACTGTCAGGGGAGGGGAGAGGAAATGGTTCCGTGCGACCGTACGTGTGCAGTTCCATTTGAGCAAGTGGTGGGCACTTGCGCGCACATATGAAGTTCCATTTGTGTGAGCTTTGAGTGCACCCACCACTCACACAAATGGAGCTTCATGTGCGCAAGAGAATGCCTGCCGCTTGCGCAAATGGAGCTGCGCATGCACATTCGCCTGCTACTTGCGCAGCCTGGGGATTGGGGACCTCTGTATTAGAATAGAATAGAATAGAATAGAACAGAACAGAACAGAACAGAACAGAACAGAACAGAACAGAACAGAACAGAACAGAACAGAATAGAATAGAATAGAATAGAATAGAATAGAATAGAATAGAATAGAACAGAACAGAAGAACAGAATTTTTTATTGGCCAAGTGTGATTGGACATACAAGGAATTTGTCTTGGTACATATGCTCTCAGTGTACATAAAAGAAAAGATACGTTCGTCAAGAATCATAAGGTACAACACTTAATGATAGTCCGGGTACAAATAAACAATCAAATCATATTAGGAACCAGTCAATGTAAATCGTATTATATTAGAAAATAATTGGTGAAGTAAGATTATTAGTATTATTAGTTCTATCAGTATTAGTTATTAGTACTATTATTTCTTAGTATCAGCATTCCACTTCTGCAGATTGGTTGCCTTTATTCAGGATGGGTCTTGTTTTAGAAAGTTTTGCTACTTAAATTATCCTTTTGTCTAAATTGTACAATGTGCATCTGCAAATTTGGATTATACTGCTGAAAAGGAGTACTGTATACTTGAGTAAAAAGAAAAGAGAATATAATTGAAGTATTTCTATATTTACTGAGAGTGATACTTTATTTATTCTGGGTTGTTGTTTTTTTACTTTTTATTATGCAAACCTTCCAGAGTAGGGCATTCTTTAAATCTATGTAATAAAAATAAAATAATAAAAATAAAAATGTGGGCTTTTTGTTGGCCTCTGTTTTGGTGGAATTCTTTTCTATCTGAAGTTCTGCCTCCAGCTCTCTCAGATTCCAGATTTTCACCAACTCTCCCCTTTTGTTCCTGACCTTATTTAGTTTAGCTACAAATTGATTTTTATTTTCTTGACAGATTGATGTATAAAAATATATTATTTTACACATTTTAAAAATTGTTTGAAATGTAGATCCCATTCTAAATTTATTTTTAATTATTTTTGTTAGTTTCTTTGCAGGCTTTTTAACTTTAAAAAAGTGGGATAAAATATTTTAAATAAATAAGTGTAAATTCAAAAAAAACCTTTTAAATCAGAATGTATTGTTTAAAAAAGCAGGTGTCCAAGATAGCTCACAACAAAATGAACTTCGTTTAAAAAGAAGTATTATGAACAATCATTAAAAGCCATATCCCATAAAGTTATAATTCTAACCTCGCGATGTATTTTTTCTATCTATTGTGTTGTTCCCTGTATTTGAATTGCATGAATATTAATTATTCTTCCAGGAAGGTCATACTCAAGGATGTTACTCCAGGGAACCGTGCCTCTTCTCCCAAGAAAAGTTTGCAAATCTCGTTATGGAAAGAAATTTACGAATCGGATGCTCTGTGCTGGAAACCTCTCTGTAGACAATCGGGTAGACAGCTGTCAAGGGGACAGTGGAGGACCATTGGTGTGCCAAAGACCAAATACACAATGGGTAATTCTAGGGATTACTTCCTGGGGATATGGGTGTGGACAAAAGGATTCCCCTGGGGTTTATACAAAGGTCAGCAAATTTGTGCCTTGGATTAAGAAAGTGACCAAAATAATATGAGAACAGTCAACCCAAAGATGGATTCATGGTGCTTTATGCACCATGCAAGGTGCATAAAATGCAAGGAGCCATAGCTTTAATCTTTAATCTTTAATTATGCCAGTACTGGATAGCTTTTCCAATATTAGTCATAAATTCTTTAAGACGTACGAACAAAAATGCCATAGAAATGACTGTAAACTCTGCTATGATTCCACTTCTGAATATATAATATTGCTAGAAGTAAATTTTCTTAAAATCTGTACAAAGCTTACAAGGCAGATTTGTTTTCATATCACCTATGACTGCATTATATTGTTTGCTAATACTAATCTTAGGGCAGGTCCATCCTAAGTTTCTTTCTCTGACTGCTAAGCCCCTGAGCGCTCCTGCCTATCTTGTCTGAATGTTTACAGATACAGATACAGATTAACAGAGTTGGAAGGGACCTTGCAGGTCATCTAGTCCAACCCCCCATCCAAACAAACCCTAAACCATTTTTGACAGATGGCCGTCTAGTGTCTTCTCTTCTGAAGGCAAGCTGTTCCATTGGTTGATTGTTCTCACTATCAGAAAATTTCTCCTTATTTCTAGGTTGAATCTCTCCTTGATCAGTTTTCATCCATTATTCCTTGTCTGTCCTTCAGGTGCTTTGGAAAATAACTTGACCCTCTCCTCTCTGTGGCAGCCCCTCAGATATTGGAAGACTGCTATCATGTCTCCCCTGGTCCTTCTCTTCACTAGACTAGCCATGCCCAGTTCCTGCAACCGTTCATCATATGTTTTAGCCTCCAGTCCCCTAATCCAGGGGTGAAATGCTCCCGGTTCGGGCGTGCCTGCTGGTCGTCTGAGAGCCGGTAGCGACGGCAGCACGAGGCTTCACCCACCCGCCTGGATGCCGCCATTTGGGTTCTTTTGCACAGAACACTTTGCGCATGCTCAGAGGGTAAAAGAACCCAAATGGCGGCATCAGGGCGGGTGGGCGAAGCCTCGCACTGCCGTCGTTACCGGCTCTCCGACAACCAGCAGGCACGCCCGAACCAGGAGCATTTCACCCCTGCCCTAATCAGCTTGGTTGCTCTTCTCTGCACTCTTTCTAGAGTCTCAATATCTTTTTGATAGTGTGGTGACCAAAACTGGATGCAGTACTCCAGGTGTGGTCTTACTAAGGCTTTTTGGAGTGGTATTTGTACCTCCCTTGATCTTGATTGTATCCCTCTGTTAATGCAATTTAGGATTGCATTGGCTTTTTTGGCTGCCGCCACACACTGTTGGCTCATATTTAATTGTTTGTCCACTAAGAATCCAAGATCCCTCTCACAGTTACTGCTATTAAGCCTGGTTTCCCCCAGTCTATATGTTTACTTTTGGTTTTTCTTGCCTAAGTGTAAGACTTTACTTTTCTCTACATTGAATTTCATTTTGTTAGATAGGACCCAGTGTTCAAGTCTGTCAACATCCATCTGGATCTTGGGCCTATCTTCTAGGGTGTTGGCTACTCCTGTCAGCTTAATATCATCTGCAAATTTGTTAAGTTCTCCTCCTATTCCCTCATCTAAGTCACTTATGAAGATATTATGAAGACCTCCAAGGTCCCTTCCAGCTCTATTCTATTCTATATTGAAGAGTACTGGACCTAAGATGGAACCTTGTGGTACCCCACTGCTTACTTCCCTCCATGTAGACATAGACCCATTAAGGACTACTCATTGAGTACTGTTTGTCAGCAAGTTACAGATCCATCTGATGGTGATGCTATCTATCCCACTTTTTTCTAGCTTACCAAGAAGTAGGTTATACTTCTTGGTAAGTAGGGTGTAGATTTAATTTTGGGTGAGGAGGCGAGGCGGGGGGGGTCGAAGGGGGGGAACATGCCCCACACGCACCTGCCATCCACGTGGAACGGCCTCACAGATGCCGCTCCCGCAAACCCTAGCTCATGTGCCCTTCTCTTAATGGCCGCCGCAAAAAGAGTGGCCACAAAAAAAAACTCTTGCCAGTCCTAGCCCTGTCGACCTGGGACTGGGGGAGGGGGACTGGCACCGGAGCGCCGAGCAGTGGCCAGTGTGGGCTGTCTGCGCAGCCATGAAGCGGGATCGGCGTGGCTGGTTCTTGCCCGCAGCATTGCCAGCGAGGATCGGGTCAGAGCCGCTGCCGCCCGAGATGAGCAGGCCAGATTCCTTGAGCCAGACGCACTGCTGCCACTCGGGAGAAGAAGAGAGAGAGGAGGCACTGTGACAGAGCCCATTTCTCACGTTCTTGTCCTCCCAGGTGGCGGCAGCGCGTTCAGCCCCCCGAATTTGGCCTGCCAATCTCGGCCGGCTTGGTGGCTTTTATTATTTATTCAGAATCAAGCCAGCCTCTCAGCGTAGCCCAGTGCCGAATCCCGGCTCCTTTTCAGGGCAGGCAGGACACTCGGGGGACGCGCATCAGTTGCTTTTTCTTGGGGGGGAGAAGTGAGGGGGGAGAGCTGCAAACCCAGTGGCGTCCTCCGATCAGAAGGAGACGAATTTCACCAAGGCTGGGCTGCATTGTCTGCCAAAGCAGCAGGGTTGTGTAATGCTCCAGTTGAAAAGGAAGTCGGGGGGCGTGAAGAGAGATAGCCGTGCACTCTCTTCCCGGCGGAGTTTCCTTGTGTGTGTGTGTGTGTGCGCGTGTGTGTGAGAGAGCGAGTGGGTTGGGGTTGCCTTCGGTTTCGGTCTGGCCTCGCAGGCTTCGTTAATTCCAAAGATTCCAGAGCTCGTGCGGCTGACAGGAAACTCTGCCGCAGACAAAATGACCCTCCCCGCGCGCGCCCCCTTTCCCCGTCTGCAGCTTTCCCCCGGACTTAGGGTAGTTAGTTGGGCGCTGGGCGTTTGCAGAAGGCAAAGCTGGGT
>QLTV01004250.1:792815-828939 GCA_003457575.1 Thermophis baileyi | reverse complement strand
TTGATTCTAGGTGTTGACAGATCTGGTTTTTTATTATCTTTTCCAGTATCTTTCTGGGTATTGATGTTAGGCTGATTGGTCTGTAGTTTCCTGGGTCTGTCATTTTTCCTTTTTTGAAGATGGGAACCATGTCAGCTCTTTTCCAGTCCTCTGGTAGTTCCCTGATGCTCCAGAATTTTTGGAAGATGTGGTACAGTGGTTCTGAGATGACATCTGACAGCTCCTTTAGAACTCTGGGATGTAATCCATCACGTCCCGGTGATTTGTATTCATCAAGATCAGACAGGTGTTCTCTTACCATTTTTTCCTATGCAGCATCTCTTGCCTTCATTCCCCAACGCCATCCAGGCATTCCATTACAGGCTGTGAAAGCACCAGGACTCTATTTCAGCCCCAGCATGGCCACCTTCCAGGAGTGCCGCTGTGCAGGGCAGCCAAAAGAGGGAGATAGGTGGGCAGGGAGTTGAAGCACCACTGTGATCATAAGTGCGAACAGGCTGCCAAGCACCCAGATTTTGATTAGGTAACTGCAGGGTTGTTGCAGCAGTCATAACTTCAGAGACTGGGCTAAGGGACTACAGTGTTTCCCCGAAAATACGACATGTCCTGAAAATAAGACCAAGCCTGATTTTTGGGGTGGGCGTAAATATACGTCCTCCCCCGGAAATAAGCCCTAGTGAAGGGGTGAGCTGTGGCCAGCAGCCCTTCCCTTCCCCGGTCAACTTAATGGCAGCTGGGCCCCTTAATCGTGACCCGCAGATCAGCTGAGCTGATTGGGAGCTGCCTCTCTGTTCTATCTCTCCCCAGTGTTCTTGGCGTTCGCCCGCCTCCCATCCATCCATCTATCCCCCTTGCCTGCAAACTCCCGCCCCACTCACAAGAGAGCAACTGCCAGGCACCTCTTGCCACGTAGTGCCCATCCAGCGGACAACCCCCCCTCCGGCCAGACAGAGCGCCACTCACCGACCGAGCGGTAAGAGGCCGGTCAGGCCAGCCGCCTGCTGCCGAGTCTTCCGGGAGCCGGGGCAGAGAGTCTTCCGGCAGCAGCCGTTCTGGCAGTGCACTTCCTGTTCTATGGTTCCAGCTCTATGCGGGGCTGTGGCTCCCTTCACCCTTTGCTGCCTCTCTGCCCTGGCTGCCAGAAGACACGGCAGCAGGCAGCTGGCCTGACAGGCCTCTTCTCCGCTTCCAGCGGCTTCCAGCTGAGGTTTACATCTTGTGGCCTGCCCTGCCCCACCTGCCACCCCCAAATTGCACCCCACCATGAGACGTGCATCTTACTGGAGACTGGCAGCTCCATCACATCTCTCGGCCAGTCTGTACAGAGAAACACCTTGCACAGTAAAGAAAAACTTTTCGTGAGTGCAAGCAATTAACAACTTCTCGCTTCAGATGCGCATCTCACAGTCCGGCCCACCCCATCTCCGGGCCCACCTGCCACCCCCAAATTGTGTCCCACCGCGAGACGCGGATCTTACCGGAGTCTGGCAGCTCCGTCGCGTCTCTCGGCCGGTCTGTGCAGGGTAACACCTTGCACAGTAAAGAAAAACTTGTTAATTGTTAATAAGTTGTTAATTGCTCGCACTCGCGAGAAGTTTTTCTTTACTGTGCAAGGTGTTTCCCTGCACAGACCGGCCGAGAGACGCGACGGAGCTGCCAGACTCCGGTAAGATGCGCGTCTCGCGGCCCGCCCCGCCCCATCCCCTGCCCCCCCCCAATAATAAGGCCACGGCCATATTTCGGGGTTCAAAAGAAAAGAAGACCCTGTCTTATTTTCGGGGAAACACGGGTATTCATTCAGTAACTTCAAATAGACAATGAATGAATGATAATTAAGCGAGGACTACCTGCACCCGTTTCTCTCACAATTTCTTCCTTGATTTATTTCTCTCAAATTGTTCCTCAAATCTGGACATTCCTGAGGTATTTCTGACACCTCTGACAAATATCATTTTCTTGAACTCAGCTCCCAAATAGATATTTTGATACACTTACCTTCTTCATGGGCTTGGAAAACAGGTCATTGCAGGGTACTGAAATAATAGAAATGGCATTTCCCATTCCTATTTACTTAATGATTTTATGTGGCCACCTGTCTCATATATAGGACGCTGGGTGAGTAATAATGGAAACAGAACCAAAATGGTAAATGACTAAATAGCATAAAATAGCAGCAGAGAACACTCACAACATCCCATGCTCAATATAGCAAAGAAATGGGCTCACTCATACTATCAGGGTCCCAGCAGGCACATGGCAAGTCTGATCTCTGGAGCGATGATGTTCCCAGGTACCACGGCAGAAAAGGCTTTCCTCCTAGATCCCACCACACAGTCCTCTCCTGCAGATGGGGTCCAGAGCATGCCATTCCTGCCTGATTTAACAGAATGGGTAGACACCACCAAAGGGAGACTGTCCCATAGTATGCCATCTATTGTTGTCTGTACTGGATGTCACCATGTTTGTAGGTAGAAGAGAGCATAAAGCCTACTCCCTTTCTGAGGAGACGTCCATGCAACCTTATTAGCTTTACCTGGAGGTGAAGGCGTTTCTCCTAAGAAAAAGATGTGGGCTAATAGATCTGCAGAGTGCCTTTTGACCACCATTATGAAACACTTGTACATTTGTAAATAAAACTAATATAACAAAACATATGTTTCTATGTCTTTCTCATTCATAGAAAATCTGGGCTTTTTTCTTGGAGTATAGGCATATTTATCATTATACCAATTCTGAGGAATGAATAATATATACTCTCAGCTAAATTGGACACTATGTTGGGATTTTGGTTATGATTTATTCCTATTAACTTGGAAACAACTCCCATTAAATATTGAAATATTTATATCTCAGCAAGCATGTGTAAGATTGCACTATTAATTATTTCAGAGCTTTCCAGAATAAAGAATGTGTCCTCCTTATTCCCTGAAGGCTTTGGAAAGTATATTTGTATACTTTCAAATTACTGAAAGCCACACTTGTACATTTCAGTTTCAAAGTAAAAATGTGATAAGAAATTTTATTTAGCAACTGCCAGTTGATCAAACCAATTTAGGTTGGGATTTGCAAGTAATAAATTATTACTTATTTAAGTAATTTAAGCATTAATTCAGAGAATTATACAATTTTTTGTATTCTGAATACATTTTTTGCTAATGGAGTTTGGTTTACCCAGGCCATTTGAGTCAACAAAAGGTATGCAGAAAGAAATACTAAAGTTATGAGATAACTTTTCAAAGAAAGTATTCCTGAGGTTGATGCTTGTGTGAAAGAAAAGTAAATAAGTTTCATTTAGGAAATAACATTGTGAAAGGGAAGCCTGAGTTACTTAAGTCTCTTGACAACTAAGTACCAGTAGTATACTGATACAGATACTCGAGTATCTGAACTTGTAGATGAGAGTTAAGAGAAAGATAGTCAAGGAAGAAAGATACAAGTGCAGAATTGTCTGCTAATTATCTCCATAACTATCATCCCTAGAGATTGAAGTTCTGACATAGCAATCATTCCTCTGTCCAGGCTCAGTAATCACTTTAAAATTAATAAAGCCTTTCTAAAGGCATGGAATAGGTTTTGCTAGTTGTGCTCAGTTCCCAATTTATCTCTAAAGCACTACATGCTGTTCTTCAGTTGTTTTCTTCATCTCCTCTGCCCACCTAAAATACCCAAATCTCTGAGGTGACATTTGAGTCCTTGTTCACAGGGAAATTAAACTACAAGCCCTCCTGCTGAAAAAGCTCAGGTCTTCATAGTTTTCCAGAGACATGATAGCTCTGGAGCTGGGTGGACTTTTGGGGTAAGGCTGTTCCAGAGAGCCAGGGAGAGACAGAAAAGGACCTCTCTGGGGGTCCCCTAGATAGATGGTGCTGTTTGGCTGACTCTACGGGTTTTTTCTGGACAGACTTGCCCTGCCACCTCCTTTATTCTACCATTATTCTGTCCTCCAGCAGCTCCTTTCAGAACTTACCTGAGTCAAAGCAAGAAAGCAGGGAGGCATTAACACTAAATTATAAAAGCTGTGTGTTTATGTGTGTGCATGTGTGTGTCCTAAGTACCACGGAAGAAATTAAAAAGCAGTATAACGATTCCCATATTTCTGATAGGTGTCTTTTTCAATAATGGGAGGAGGGCTTTGATAGCAATAGCACTTAGACTTATATCTCACTTCATAGTGCTTTACAGCCCTCTCTAAGCAATTTATAGAGTCGGCATATTGCCCCCAACAATCTGGGTTCTCATTTTATTAACCTTGGAAGGAAGGAAGGCTGAATCAACCTTGAGCCGGTCAGGATCGAACTGCTGGCAGTTGACAGAGTTAGCATGCAATACTGCATTCTAATCACTAAGCCTCCATGGCTCTTATATATCATACAGTTTTAAAAGTTTCTGCTGAAGTTTCTATTTTCTTTCTCTGATTTCTGGAGAGCTGACATTTAATTTGGCTAAAACTTTTCCTATTCTATTCTGGTACAAGTCTTTTAAGTAGACCAAGGTTTTAGCAACATATTGCATGCAAGCACGCACTCGCTGGAGAGCAGCCCACAAGACATCAGAATGGAGATGTGGTCAAGTCTTTTAACATCTTGGAGTTTCCTTTGATGTTCTGCAACCTGAAAAGAACAGATGAAAACTGAGTCTGCAAAGTCTCACAGATAACATTTAGACTTATATACCGCTTCATAGTGCTTCACAGCCCTCTCTAAGCGGTTTACAGAGTCAGCCTCTTGCCCCCAACAATCTGGCTCCTCATTTTACCAACCTCGGAAGGATGGAAGGTTGAGTCAACCCTGAGCCAGTCAGGATCGAACTCCTAGCCTGCAGTACTGCATTCTAACCACTGCGCCACCACGGCTTTTCTACTTATTTATTTGTATCCCATTATTTTTTTACAAATAACTCAAGGTGGTGAACATATCCAACACACCTTCCTTCTATTTTCCCTGTCACAACAACCCTGTGAGGTGAGTTAGTGAGGCGAGAGACAGCAACTGGCTCAAGGTTACCCAGCTGGCTTTTATGCCTAAAGCAACACTTGAACTCGCAGCCTCCTGCTTTCTAGCTTAGAGCCTTAACCTTTAGACCAAACAGGCTTTCTATCTTGCATTTCACACCCCAGAATGACAAGCATATTCTGGTCTGTACAATCCGATCTCTGGGGTACAGGCATGTTATACACCTCTATGTCCCTCTTTTACCACTGTTAAAATTTCTACAGCCTTACTAGGCATACTCCACTCTATTTCCAAGCATGTAGACGCATGCTATAGAGGTCAGCTTGATGTCAATTGAAGCACACATGCAGCATTGCCATCTGAGTCACTGCCCTGCTCCCAAATGTTCCTTGTAGTTAGAAGGGGGGAAAGCTAAGACTCTGTGGCTTCTCTGCTTAGTATTTATGTTTGGCTGGTTTTGAGAGAGTCCATGTGGATTTTTGATTTATAGCTCAAGAAAGAGCCAAGCTCCGACCAAGCATTTTACCTTATTGTTTTGCCCTAAGGTACTTCTCAGTAGCTCCCTATTTTGCTAACCTCTGAGCCCAAATCATGAATGAGCCTTTATCTTGATTAAACATGATGGGCTGCAATCAGCACAATTAAGATGAGGAGCCAACAATGCACATTTGCAGGAACATCTTTCAATCTACTGACAATATTCTTCTCTATTGTCTTTTTTACTTATTTTGGTATAGGGTTAATAGGTAGTCCTCAGGTTGTGACCACTCGTTTGATGATGGTTCAACGTGACGATGGTTCTGAACAAGGGGAGTTACAAACTGTCTTCAAAGTTGCAGCCTTCATAACTGCCCCACATTCATGTGACCATGATTCAGGCACTTGGCAATTAGTTCATATTTATGCCAGTTGCAATTCACATCACATGATCGCAATTTGCAACCTTCCCTGCTGGTTTCCCAAAAAGCAAAGCCAGGGGGAAAACCAGCAGGAAGTCGCAAGTTACTCTTGCCGCTTTTTTGTTTACCCACCTGTACTCCATATCGTCTGCCCCAGTGGTGGGTTGCTGCCGGTTTGGACCGGTTCTCCCGTACCGGTAGGGGAAATTTGCATCCGCTCACCGAACTGGCAGCGATGGCCGGTTGTCCATGCCCCCAAACCGGTTCTCCGATCGCCGCGGCTGGAAAAGAACCCTCTGCGCATGCGCAGAGGGTTATTTCCGTGTCGTGACATAGGCGTGTGAGTGAGCGAAGCACGCGCGCGCGTGCAAAATGCGCACTTCCGTCGTGATGCGAACCGGTAGGGAAGGTAAGTAGAACCCACCCCTGGGGTCTGCCCGTGGCACCCATCAGCCCTCCTATAGCTCTCAGCCGCTGGCTTGCTTACTTGCCTTGATTCCCACCTCTACCTTTGTCCCAGTCATGTAAAGTCTTCGCTTAATGACTCACGTGGTCCTTTGGTTTTGAGACAAATGGGACTGCTAGGGCTGCCATTGCTAAGCAGCACCGTCCCGTAACATTGCACTTTACGACCACATTGACTTAGCAATGGAAATTCCAGTCCTAATTGCTGTCATAACCTGAGGACACACGTCTAATTTACTCTAACTATGTCAGAAGCCTAAAAGGCAAAGACACCTCTTCCTCCTCGCAGATAATTCAGCAACTACTAGGAAAGTTTCAAAATGTTGTGTAATGGCCATTACATGTTATGCAATCAAAATTAGATTACTATGGTGTATTGTTGTATTTAAATCAATGCTAATAATAAAGATGCCTGTATGGAAGTGATTGCCATCTTGACTTTTTTCACCTCTGAAAGGAAAACACACTGAAAGGAAAACAACAGTTATACTGTGTAGCAGAAAGGTCCTTGCTGAAAAAACAGCTCTGAAGGACTTGAATCTTGATGAGGAAACCCCATGATCAGAGTCCTTATGCCAGTGGTTCTCAACCTGTGGGTTGCGACCCCTTTGGGGGTCGAACAACCCTTTCACAGGGGTCGCCGCGCGCGCTAGCCCGCCATCTTGGAAATGCTCCCAGTTCGGCCGTGCCTGCGGGTCGCCGGACAGCCGGTAGCCACGGAAGCGGGAGACTTCGCCCACCCACCCGGACGCCGCCATTTGGGTTCTTTTACCCTCTGCGCATGCGCAGAACGCTTTGCGCATGCGCAGAGGGTAAAAGAACCCAAATGGCGGCGTCCGGGCGAAGTCTCCCGCTTCCATCGCTACCGGCTGTCCGGCGACCCGCAGGCACGGCCACACTGGGAGCATTTCACCCCTGGTGCCACGCCCCCTTTGTCACCTCATCATGCGCAGGGTCGCGGCGGCGGGGCAGGGGTCGCGGGGGGTCGCGGCATTAGAAAGGTTGAGAACCACTGCCTTATGCAATGGCATTTGGGTATAAATTCCTAAAGGGGATAATCAGATATAGACCAAACACAAACTCCATTTTCTGATGAAAAAAACTTTTTGGGGTTTGATTCTATACTTTCAAATCAGTGACTGTTTAAGTAATATTAGCATGTGAAAATACTAAATGATATGTTTAGTATTTAAAATATATTGCAAATAAAGTACCCTTTTCTTCTCACAGAGTTTAATGATATTAATCCTCATGAGTCTCTGAAACAATATGGCCACAGGTTTTTTTTGGCAAATCTGTACCTAGTGTAACATAACATAGAACCATTTGTTTGCATTATCCATAAACTGTCCCCTTTTATACAATTAAATTCAGCATACTGTTTTCTTTCCTCACCTCACACATACAGAGGCTCACAAAAGACAAGGCACTCTAATTATCTAATTGTTTGTTCTGTGTTATTACTGTAAGGTGTAATTACAGCTGCCAATGTTAATTACTACCATTTTTTTTTCTCTTAGCTTACAATGTGCTTTCCAGACCTATCTACATGAAAAAAATAAAACCCCCACTTCTACGTACTGGAGAAGTATAAAGCTAGTTGGTAAAAGCCCCTCTAGGTACTGAACTACAGCTGTTAACTTTTGAAATGAACAGTATAATGGGCCTTTTTCACACACAGGCACATTGCAATTAATTGGGGCACCATGTGTATCAGGGGT
This sequence comes from Thermophis baileyi, assembly GCA_003457575.1. Lineage (NCBI taxonomy): Eukaryota > Metazoa > Chordata > Lepidosauria > Squamata > Dipsadidae > Thermophis > Thermophis baileyi. The sequence continues at coordinate 820,902 of QLTV01004250.1, read as the reverse complement.
GAAATGCTCCCGGTTCGGGCGTGCCTGCCGGTCGTCGGAGAGCCGGTAGAGACAGCAGAGCGAGGCGTCGCCCACCCGCCCGGATGCCACCATTTGGGTTCTTTTACCCTCATTTGGGTTCTTTTACCCTCTGCACATGCGCAGAGGGTAAAAGAACCCAAATGGCGGCGTCCAGGCGGGTGGGCGAGTCTCCCTCTTCCGTCGCTACCGGCTGTCCGGCGACCCGCAGGCATGGCTGAACTGGGAGCATTTCACCCCTGATGCCACGCCCCCTTTGTCACATCATTGCGCGCGGGGAGGAGGCAGGGAGGGGGTCGCGGCGGCGGGGAGGGCTTTTTGGGGTTTGATTCTATACTTTCAAATCAGTGACTGTTTAAGTAATATTAGCATGTGAAAATACTAAATGATATGTTTAGTATTTAAAATATATTGCAAATAAAGTACCCTTTTCTTCTCACAGAGTTTAATGATATTAATCCTCATGAGTCTCTGAAACAATATGGCCACAGGTTTTTTTTGGCAAATCTGTACCTATAACATAATAACATAGAACCATTTGTTTGCATTATCCATAAACTGTCCCCTTTTATACAATTAAATTCAGCATACTGTTTTCTTTCCTCACCTCACACATACAGAGGCTCACAAAAGACAAGGCACTCTAATTATCTAATTGTTTGTTCTGTGTTATTACTGTAAGGTGTAATTACAGCTGCCAATGTTAATTACTACCATTTTTTTTTCTCTTAGCTTACAATGTGCTTTCCAGACCTATCTACATGAAAAAAATAAAACCCCCACTTCTACGTACTGGAGAAGTATAAAGCTAGTTGGTAAAAGCCCCTCTAGGTACTGAACTACAGCTGTTAACTTTTGAAATGAACAGTATAATGGGCCTTTTTCACACACAGGCACATTGCAATTAATTGGGGGGAAAAAAGAGAAGTATTTTTTAAAAAATTAGGAATGAAAAAAATAGCTAAAATAACATGTGTGTTCATAAGAATACAGAGGTCTTATAAAATGTGAATATCTAGTAAAAATAATAAATTTCAAAATGTTATTTTTTTAAAAAACCAAAGTTTTAAGTAATCATTTTGCAGTCATACACAAAACAATATAAAATAAAAGTGAACATATACAAAAAGGAAAAAAATTACACAATAATAACACACCTAAATAATTCTGTAAAAGAAAATATTAAACTCTCAATGTTCTCCAGGCTCATTGAAGATCCCCCCCCCCCCCGAAAGGGAGAGGTAATGTGATTTTCCAACTTACCAAATATATAATTTTCTCAAAAAATTGTTCAATCACATATATTTGAAATCCAAACCTTTACATGTGCAATTATAGTATTTTTTTTCTAACGGAGAATAGGTTGACCCCCTCTTCTCTGTGGCAACCCCTCAAATATTAGAACACTGCTATCATGTCACCCCTGGTCCTTCATTATTTAAAAAAAAGTGTAAGGAAAAGGTGTTTGATTTACAGTGCCTTCATTTCTTGCAACTCCAAAACAAATAAGTTGATCCTGTAATCTATTGTACACAGATAATGTACAATAGTTATGACACACTTCTATTTTGATGAATTAATTTCAATTTTAAATCACGGGATTAAAGAGAACGAAATATTTTGGGGAAAATTAAAAGAGGCAGAATATTATATTTTCCCAAAGGAGAAATGGAGAAACATGCTCTTAACAAAGGCAGAAAGCAGCCCCAACAGCAGGGGTGAAATGCTCCCGGTTCGGGCGTGCCTGCCGGTGGTCGGAGAGCCGGTAGCGACGGCAGCGCGAGGCTTCGTCCACCCGCCCTGACGCCGCCATTTGGGTTCATTTACTCTCTGCGCATGCAGCCTATTCACAAACAAAACACTTTCAGCTCCAATTGATGGGATTAAAATTTACATCACCCACCCAAATTCTAAAAACAGGACATGACCTTTAGGACATAATAGGATTAACCACCAACATTAGAATAGCAAAAGACACCAGGCTCACTATATTGCACAACCCCCTGCAGCATCTCAGAACCATATAAAAATCCATGTACCCATCAAACCAATTTGTCAGCTGTCCCAGAACTGCATGCTGTTGTTGGTTCTACTCATCAATAAACAGAGTCCTTCTTTCCAATCAGCCTCCATTTTATTTCCAGCGTCTTTCTCCCGGGTTGGAACCAGACAGGATTTTTAATTCTTACACTTGAGTCCATTGGTTGAAAACAATCAGTTTCCAATTCTGATATTTTGTATATTTGCCTTTTGTATATTTGTGATACTTTAAACTTAATTTGTGTTAAATGATGGTCGGAGGGTACTATTTGATGGTGTCTCAGGCATGAGGTAGCTAACCTCTGAACTAGAGAACACACTTAGGGAATGGATAGAATGCTGAAGGCTCAACTGAAAAAAATGACATAATTTGACAAAGAAAAAACAACACCTTGAAATGCAAAATATTAGAATTGTGAAATAGAATTGTGAATGAGAGTGACTATTGCAGCATTCCCCAACATGTCCACTTCAGACACGTTGGATTTACACTCTCAGAATGTTTGAGGTTGGAGGCGGCTTTGGCCATGTCAACCCCCGAACAGAACAAAAGAGAGTTGGAAGGGACCTTGGAGGTCTTCTAGTCCAGCCCCCTGCTCAAGCAGGAGAGCCTATCCCATTTCACACGAATGGCTGTCCAGTCTCTTTTAAAAGATGACTGCCGTCATCACAAAAACTTTCTGCACAGCACGGAGGATCTGGACAGGGATAGAAAGGACAGTTGGAGCCTAAGGCTGGAACAGATCTGGGGGGGAAAAGGAAAGCAACTTGGAAGTATTCCCAGTTAAAGTGGGCAGGCTTGGGAGATGGAAGCCCCTTGTGCTGAAAGGCCTTTTGGAAGTGAAGAAAGCAGGATCCGGGTTGCACCCTGAGCCGCAGCTCGAATGTCAGACAGATAACTGGCTCATTCCTCTTGGTCACCTTGGGGGACAGCATTGTTTAAAAATTTCTCAGGAAATCAGGAAAAGTTACAAAAAGCATCTACTGCTGCTACTACGGTACTTTGGCAAAAGGCAGAAGTCTTCAAACTTGGCAACTTTTAAGACTTGTGGACTTCAACTCCCAGAATTCTCCAGCCAGCATAGCTGGCTGGAGAATTCTGGGAGTTGGAGTCCACAAGTCTTAAAGTTGCCAAGTTTGGGGACCCCTGGCAAAAGGGAAGGACAGACACAGCAGCAGCTGCAGCCTAAAAGAAGCAAAGTGATTTCTCTCCTTCGATTTGTCTCTCTCAGCAACACTGTCTTTTCAGGATCAAGAAACTCAGAAGCTTCAGTCGGGCCTGAAAACCAATCTTAAGGGCATCTCTAAATTGCTCTTTTCGGTGTACTTCTAGGCTGGTCTGAAACCACCTCTAGGGCTGTTCTGACGGAAGCCGGAAGCCGCGCGACGGAAGCGAGCGTCAGCTGGAGGGGGCGGGTTAAGTGGAGAGGGAGGGAGGGAGGGAGGCGCTCGCTCCAGCGCGGGGGGCCATTTTAGTGCTTGCGCGGCGGCGGCGGCGGCGGCGGCAGCCGAGCGGAGGTCGCGGAGCTTCAAGCCGAGCCCTTTCCGGGGAGGCGGCAGCAACGGTGCCGCCCCCTCCCCGTTTTCCTCCTCTGGCCCTGGGTAGCCCCGAGGGTCGCTCCGTCGCCTTAGCAGCCAAGCCCCTGGTGCCGCTTTTGCCCGGTCCTCCGCAGGGGAGAGTCGCGCCTGACCTGGAGCCCGCCTAGGAGCCGCCGCCTCCCCCGCCCTTCCTCTCGGTTTCCCTCGCTTGTTCCACCGCGCGGCCCGGCGGTGCGGCTGCCCCCTCCTCCCTCAAGTGCGTGTGCACGCGTGTCAGTGTGAATGCGTGACTCTTTCTCCGCTGGGCTCTTCCGGGAGGGCCAAAGCTGCCGCCGCCGCCGCCGCCGCCGGAGACTTGGCGCCCAAGTTCCCCAGAGAGTTTCCCTGGGAAGACGCGGAGAGGCGGGTCCGGGCGGCCGGGCACCGAACTGGAGCGAACTCCCCCGGGCTCTTGGCGTGTCTTCGGGGCGGAGGAGGGCCGGGCGCGGAACGGGCCTCTAGGCTTTCTGGGCGAACAATGGCCTTCGAGAGGGGCGCCGGGAACTCCCCGCGCCTGGGCGCTTTTCCCGGGGCTCCTTCAGGCGCGCCTCTCCGCCCTGGCGGTCTGGGCGCCGGCTCGTGGTAGGTCTCGGCATCCCGCGAGTTGAGGGGCGGCCGGGGCTTTTCTCCCGCCAGGCGCCCGCGTCCGGGGCGCGCCTGCCCGCCGCCGGGCTTTCCGTGCGGCTTCGGTCTGTCGGAGGCGGGGGAGCGCCCGGGGTGGAAGCGGCGACGATACAGGTTGTCCTGGAGCCGCCTGGCTGCGTCTCCCGAGGAAGCCGCGCGGCCCGTCTTTTTCCTCCGCCTGCTTTTCTGGATGTGATGGAACTCATGTTTGCCGAGTGGGAAGACGGGGAAAGGTTTTCCTTTGAGGACTCGGACCGGTTTGAGGAAGACTCGCTTTGCTCCTTCATTTCTGAGGCGGAGAGCCTGTGCCAGAACTGGAGAGGATGGCGGAAACAGTCAGCCGGACCCAACTCCCCCACTGTCAAAATGAAAGGTGAAGAGGACGCTTAGCGCGGGCTGGGCTGACCGGAGCGGCGGGGATAGGGCGCACAAAGCTCCTGGCTAACCCGCCAACCCCTTAGGAGGATGGTCAGAAGGGGGGGGGGAAATAAGTTTCTCGAAGTAAAATCGAACCTAAGTCGAGGAAGGTGACCGCATAGCAAGAAATGGGCTATGCAAGCCTGAATAGATTCCTACTTACAGAGGCGGTTAACTAGAACCAGATAAAAGGTGAGGAGCTCAGGTGCTCCTAAGCTACTCTTCTCGGCTTTCATCATCTTTTGCCATGCTGAGTGGGTTGCTGGGCTTTGTAGCATTTTACTGCCTGGACTAGCATATTTACCCATCAAAAGTCTTCCTTTAAAGAAAGTTCTGGATTCCTTGGTTTGGCTTACTTTTCCTCAGGGGTTTAATTAGTATGTTACATCGCCTGGTTCAAATTATTACAGAGAGGGAACACAAACGTGATATAATACATCATGACTGAAGTAGTTGAACCATTTATCAGTACCTAAAGGTGTCCTTGGGCTGTTGCAACTTAAGAGTACCGCATGATTGATCCAATGTAGCATCTGCTCATCTTAACAGCAATTTACCATACATTTTATCTGGGTTCAGAAGTGGTTGGGGCCTCCATGGAATACTATTGTTGTAGTATTGGAAAGTTGAAGAAACATCCTGGATGAAGGAAGTAACAAACTATTTTTGCATTGTTGTCGAGAAAAATACATGGATGTGTTTTTGACATCAGCTGGGATTAACCTTGGCTTTATTTTATAGCCAGCTGTCCTTGCTTCTGTTGAAATTAAATGAATAATCTGTAGGTGCTCTAAACATAAGTGTGATATCAATAGTAGAAGCACTCATGGGTTGAAAGAAAAGTGCATCTGTACACTGTAAGAATTTGTATGCCCTTTGATCCGTGAACACAACTGTAAAGTATTTCTTTTGGAAAACAAGAGTTTGGGAAAACATTCACATTACTTTTGTATTGAGGTTTATTTATTTTAGGCTATTTTAGATTAGCAAACATGCAATCTCATGCAATGTAGTCATAACCTGCCTTTGCTCCCTGACATGCACAATAGTTTTGTGCCTTCAAGTCAGTTTTAACTCCTGGCAACTGCCTGAACAAGTTCCTGCAGTTTTCTTGGCAACATACTCCCAAGGTTTTGTGTGTCTTCCTAGGGCTGAGAGAGACGAGTTGGCCCAAAATCACCCACAGAGCTTCATATCTAAACTAAGATTGGAACAGCCTCCCTGTTTTTAGCTTGGTGCCTTTGATCATTGCACCAAAGAAGTGGTAGAAATATAAGGAAATACTTTTGTAGTGTTACAAGTATGTTTATATGTGTGTATTTGTATGTGTATATACCCGCACAGGCAGATAACTTCTATAAATATTTTATTAGTGGCAAGTGAAACTGACACTAATATTTTTGAATCTGATCTATAGGTCATCAATACCGATAGCTGAGTAAGATGAAAGATCAGCTATGAGATTTATAGCTGTATGATTTAATCCTTAAATCATGTAAGACTGTATCCTCTTAAAGCTACTCGGCAGCAGATGCTGTTACTCTTAAAAACATTAAAGAAGATTGTGAATATGTCCAATCAGATTATTAAACATGCATTTTTTGCAGGGGTTGCCAATATGAAATGAATTGAAGCCTGGAGAATTAAGATTGTTTTTAAATAGAATATTCCATTGTAGTTTAATAATCCATTCCACTTCACATACTTATTTTTTCTAGGAGGGAAATAGCTTTATAGTTGCTTAATTGCATGATTTGAACATGTGTTGGAATGAAAAAATGCAAAAACAAAATATAGGATAAAAATCAGTTTTGAGAAAAGCCAGGATAGCACCAGTGTTCTTCAAGAGGATACAGCTAAATTGCAATATTTAATGAGAGGAGAAAATTAAAAAGTAATGATACTGTTTTCAGTTGACCCAGAGCACTCTGGTATTGGAAATCCCTCCCACTATATCATTTTGTTAATTTTTATTTCCTAAGTTATATTTAATGTTTTAACATTAGGTTTGTTTTTAAATAACTGGATTTTTTAATGATAAAAATGTAGAAGTGTGTTAAAGTAACTTTTTTCAAAAATTTAAAGGATAAGGTTTAATTTGTGTTGGTTCTAAATGTATTTTTTTTTATCAGGTTCTGATTATTCTTTTGAGTATAGATATTTGGTGTGGGGGGAAAAACAATACATCAAATGCTGACTTTTCCAATTATTTGTTTCAAAGTATTTTTACACTATCAAACCTAAAATGCCAATGTTTGTATATATAATATAAACATTTTAGGAATGTTTAAGAGAAAAGACTTTCACTTTAGACAAAAAGGAAACAAAATAAGATTTAGAGTATTGTGAGCTGAGCAGTAAAGGGAAAGCAACATGACTGAACACATGTATTATCTGTGAAAACAAACAAAATCTGAAATTCTGGAATTCATCACAGATCCTGCAGAATATTGTGCATTTTTAAACTCCCTTGCGAAGTAAGAGAGTAAAAAGAAAAGTTTGGAAATATAGTTAGATTGTTTGAATGAAGATTCAATAAAATTGTCAATATGATGTTTATACTGACATTGATTGCATACTAAAAAAAAATGTAACACAAAATAAGAATTTCTCCAAAGCTGTCAGGTAGAAATTCACATTTTTTCTTTTGAAGTTTTGAAGTTCTTACAATGGGTTTTCTTTTATGTTTTCCCCCCTGAGGGCTAAAATAGTAATTTTGTTTGTTAACTTGATAGCAATTTGTGCTAGGCACAAATTAACGATTTAATGTAAAGGTGCTGACTTGACAGTGATCTTCTCTGTGTCTGTAAACAGGGAGCATAAGTACCATTATAAGTAGAATATTAATTGAAGGCTTGAGATACCATAGTAAGAAGTGGCACATGGGAAATGTTGGGAATGATTTTTTAAAATAACAGACTTAGCTAACTTTAAACTCTATTAAACCTTTTTTATTATGATTTTCTATATCCAGATATAATATATAAAATGATGAATTAATAGATGGCTTTGGCTAATGAAATCAATTGTTTGATTTTAAATCGAGTTACTGGCATATAGAATCATGAATCTGTGTTTGGATATAAATAGTAGTAGGAGCAGAGAAGTTTTGTACACCAGTATTACTCTATTATTTTATCTGTCTCAGATTTGTTGTGTTATTTTACTCTGGCCACCCTCCAAAAGAAAGCACAATTAAATTGCTCCAATGATAAAATTTGCTGTCAGTGGAACTTTGCCTATATTATTTCTATGATCTTTTTCAATGTATAAGAGTCAACAAGTGCTTAGCTTTGCACCAAATAATAAAGCGCTTTGTATGTTAAGAGGACTGAAGTAGTTGAAAGCCTTATTAGGAATGCATATTTATAGTATATCTTGACTCTAAAATACTCACTTGAGAATCGCAGCAAAAAATAGCAATATTGCAGAGAAATATTTATCTTCCACAAATGATTTTCAAAAATTTATATGGGGAATGGCAAATATAGTTGCCTCCAGGTGAGATGAGTGATATATACATGGAATAAATACATAAATAAAAATACATAGAGGTAATTGCTGCCTTAATTGAGCCGAGGTGGCGCAGTGGTTAGAGTGCAGTACTGCAGGCTACTTCAGCTGACTTCTAGCTGCAGTTCGGTGGTTCAAATCTCACCGGCTCAAGGTTGACTCAGCCTTCCATCCTTCCGAGGTGGGTAAAATGAGGACCCAGACTGTTGGGGGCAAGAGGCTGACTCTGTGAACCGCTTAGAGAGGGCTGTAAAGCACTGTAAAGCGGTATACAAGTCTAAGTGCTATTAATGACAAGGTGGTGACCATAGGAATGATAGCTTAATTTCCCCAAACTATTTGGGTTAAATGCCTAATGACTGTAGTGTCTGACACAATTTGTCTGCTTTTTGACATGATCCTAAGAGTGAAAGTCCCAGAAGTGCCTTTCAAAAGGCAACTGAGCTTTCTTTGTTTTTTCCTTGAAGTCTTTGCTTCTCATCCAAGAAGCTTCTTCAGCTTCTTGAATGAGAAGTGAAGGATCTTCAAACAAAAAAGAAAGGAAGCCCAGTTGCCTTTTGAAAAGCACTTTTGGGACAGATTCTCAGTCATCCAGGTCATGGTTGTCCCAAAAGTGCTTTTCAGCTGAAAAGCTCATCCAAGAAGCTTTTCCAGTTTGCTGGGTGCTATTGGCACATAACTCTTATCAATCAATTGCCAGTTAATGAATTCTGTATTATTGATACACCATGACACTTAAAATGTGTTCCTTTTTCCAAGCAAGTATCCCCACTATAATTTCAGAAAGGTTAAAAGCAGAAATATCACTTAGAAATAATGCTAGAAATAACAGAGCAGCTGAAGGTGCTACCATATATTACAAATATATTTCAAGCATTGTGCTGAACTGCTTTCTGTGAATTCAGCCGTAGTGCCCCAGAAATACAAGTAGCCCAGCCTGACGCGTTAGAAAAACAGAACAGTATTTTGGGAGTGACTGAAAGGGTATTTGAATATTTCAATAAATCTTATTTTGCTTTCAGATAAAAGCATTCATATGGGAGTATTACATCTTTTGTTGATAGAAATTTGCTCTACTGAGTTGATGGTTTTTGATGGGTAACGTTATCAATGGAGCCATATGGGGAAGCACTTGCCGAGTAAAGTTTTGATATTAATATTGTCTACCACTTAACATTTGTTGATTTGATGCTACATGGAGGTTTTTTCTTCACAGGTTTTAAAACTCTGAAAAAAGCAGTGGTGCATGGAATTGCGCTCATTTTGAAAGCAGATGATAGCTCTGCACAATTCTCTTATTGCACATTGCTAAAAATTCTTCTTTACCCCACAGAAAAAAGAAGAGCTTGCAAGTAATGAAATGGGAGGATAATGATGTGGATAAGGCTAATAGTTCAAAGAAAGCACTGGTAGCTATTGCTGAGAGGCCAAAAAGTTTTAGAAAGAAGTGCAAGAATAATGAATTGTTGTTTGCAAAGGCATCACTAAGGCTTGTGAAACCTTGCAAAAAAAAAAACACAAAACCATCTTGTTTCAGGGTAAGCAACATTACGCAGTGTGCAAAAACCAAGAAAGAAATAAGCTGAAGATACAAATAAGGGACAAAGGAAGTTAAACTAAAATTAGTTTATACCACTTGCTGTATCTCCATACCCTTCTATGTAGCCATTTTTCTACTATGTCAACACATTGCTTCATACATTACTTTTTTTCTTTAAAGTTCCCTTTTTGAGAATTTCAAGAGGTTTGCTCAAATACAACTTTCTTGTCTTCTCTCCACCAGTTCATTATTTCATGTATTTTACGGTGTGATTCTCATTTGCTTTCCCTGTCTGACCCACCTCAAACATTTCACCCTCTTTTCCCCCCAATCTACATTCATTCATTACCCATTCATTCTAGTAGAGAAATTCAAAACTGAGAAGAAACAGACTTACTTATATGAACAATACATAATTAGAAAATTTATCAAAGTGTTAGATTACGTTTATATAATTTTTATTGTTTATTCTATTTATGCTCTTTTTATAATGTTTTCATGGTCCCTCCAACGAATATAATGGACGATGCTATGGATTCATTCCAAGGCAGTAATGGCCTACCCAATCAAAGCATTTTCTTGGCATATTCCCTATGTATCCAAGATTATTTGTAATCTCTGCTTTGCACATTGATAGGGAGACAGGCCAAAAATGGAAGTCTGAAATCCAAAAATTGAGAAGGATGGAAAGACTGTAAAGGAATGTGGTCAGAATTGAGAAATGGCACAGGTGTATACATTCTAAGGCATAAGATGTAGTACAAATTCTAAATCTAGATGTAGTATGAAATTTATCATTGGGCTTGCATCGTTCCCTGTAGTCTTATTACAACTGTAATTTCCTTTTGACAAATCTGGTGTTCAGAGCCATGTTAAGGTGTGGTAGTTGTGTTCTGACTTTCCTCACCTCTTCGACAGGCTGTGCTCCTTTTTTTTTTTTTAACTCTTCATAAATCCTGTGTGTCGTCCCTGAGGATTGCTTCAAACATCGCTGCGTATTCTGTTTTTTTCCAGGGTGGCTACTTCTGGTCATGTAATTACTGTAGGGGCTCTAAGTGGCTAGATTTATCCTCTGCTTTATGTAGGATACCTTGGTTTTCCATTTCATTTCTTTGCTTGGAGCCTGAATGTTCTATTGCAGCAAGCTCCTATTTCTCTTTCCACTGAAAATGTAGTTTAGTAGGAGTTGTTTTCGTTTGGCTCTTGGCAAACAGCGTTTTCGTGTGTGGTTCCTTGATAAGTGAGGCATGTATAGCAGAGATTGTGGCTACAGTATATCTCCAAACCGCTGCTGTGTGTCTTGATTAGTTCATAGTTATCCATCTTGTCCAAATCATTTTGTAGGCCACTGATAACAGGAAAGCAATTAAATGTGATTTGAAAAACCGCATATACTGACTTCTCCCTTCTTTTAGACATGGTAGATCTTTTCAGAATTGTCCATTATTGACTGCTCATCCTTCCTGTAGTGTGACAACTTGTTCCTTTCCACAGGAGCTGCTGAGATTGTTGGGTTTTTTTAAAAACACATTTTATAATTGATAAGATACCAGTAATCTGACCCTCATTCCTTCCCCTCTGCCTCACCCCAGTTTAAATCCCACATCAGTCTAGCCACTTTACGCGCTTGGTAAAGTGAGCTGCAGCTTGTGAGAGGTTATGCTTTTAAATTAAAGTTAGTCAGTAAAAGGGCTATCAGACTTTTTTTTTTTATTTGTTTGCACTAAAGATAAACACAACTGTCCTACAGGCCCAACTAACTAGCCTGTTGAACCTGAAAGCTAAAAATAAAATTTGTTATGTATTTCAGTGTCTTTATTATCTCTGCTAAAAAAAAAAAAAAAAAAAAAAAAAAAAAAAAAAAAAAAAGAGTCTGCCAGCAATAAGGAAAAAATAATTTGGCTGACTTGTCTCACTTGTTCCCATTTATGCCCCTTGAAGCAGCACAGCTTCATCTGTTTCAAACCTCCTCCCCTACAAGTTCATTGAGTACCCTGGCCCTACCTTCTACGCTGGTGTACCTACTTGAGAAGTACTACTACCACTGCCAGTCTTTCAGGGGGTTACCTCACCTGTCATTCTCCTAATCTGGGTCTGAGAATGGTAGAATTCCTATGTATGTTTCCTTTCCAGGAAATAAAATGCAAAACTGGAAGGGAAGGTGAAATCATTTCTATAATGCATCTTCCTAAGGTGGTAGCATAAATACTGGAATTTGATTTGCAAAAATATATCAGTTTTCTCAGCAAACCAGGGGTCTCCAAACTTGGCAACTTTAAGACTTGTGGACTATGCTGGCTGGAGAATTCTGGGAGTTGAAGTCCACAAGTCTTAAAGTTGCCAAGTTTGGAGACCTCTGCAGTAAACCATAAGATTATGCTGATCCACTATAATTAGTGATTTCAGAGAAATGGCTTTCAAGTAATACATCAGCTCTCAAGAAATTAATAAAGTCAATTGGAAGGCTAAAATTATGCAGAATGTTCTACATGTACAGAAAAGAATAAGACTTTTTTGAGTCTTATTAGGATAAGACTTCTAATACACCCAAAGACTAAATAAATTAAAATTTAGCACAGCATCTGATTAAATTTGTTATCTGTACTTAGAAATAATATTTAGATTTTTCGAAGCACAAAATATTTTTCTCTTAAGGAGAGAGCCTGGCATCTGCTCTCTAACTAGATTGAGTTTAGCTTTTTTTATGTTACAGCAGTGGTTCTCAACCTTCCTAATGCCGCGACTCCCTCCCCTCCCCGCGCATGCGCATTGCCAGGTGAGAAGCGATGGTGACAAAGGGGGTGTGGCACCAAGATGGCAGGCTAGTGCGTGCGGCGACCCCTGTGAAAGGGTCATTCGACCCCCAAAGGGGTCGCGACCCACAGGTTGAGAACCGCTGTGTTACAGTAACAGAATATTATCTGGATCTTTTGAAAGAGGACAAGCATTAAATACTTATATAAAATAGCTACTTCTCAGCATTCAAGACTGATTAGTAAATGCTAACTGAAAAAGGAAAAATTAATACTACATTTGGTAATTTGTTTAGTTTCACAGTTGGCGAGTAATTGACAGTATGATTGATTAATGTAAAAGCATATTCTAATTTTCATCTTTTCCTTAGTATGGTGTTGCTTGCTTGATTTATCTTTAATTTGGTAGGAGGTTGAGTAAACAGGCTAAAACATTTTGTGTCTCTGTGTAAGACATTTTGTTGTTCTTATGCCCCATAGATGTTCAAAATCACAGTGATTTTATGACATTATTTTTTATTTATTTATTTATTGAATTTATATTGTGGCCTATTCGCCCATGGCGACTCAAGGCGGCTTACAGAATAAAAGACCACATTTAAAACAATAAAAACTAACAAAAAGAATCAAATAAATTAATATAGTACAATATAACAAAATCACCCCTGCCCCGGCGACAGCAGATCCCACGAGCCATTTAATGGGCTCCATCCCACTCTAGGTTCCCCAGGTCCGCTGCAGAACCAGGTCTTCAACGCCTTCCGGAAGAGTATTAGAGAGCGGGACATTCTAATCTCGGGGGGAATGATGTTCCAGAGAGAGGGAGCCACCACGGAGAAGGCCCTTCTTCTGGGTCCCACCAGGTGTATCTCCCTCGGGGATGGGACCTGCAACATTCCCTGCCTCCCCGCTCTGATGGGTTGGGTAGATGTGACCGGCAAGAGACAGTCCCTCAGATAACCTGGTCCCAAGCCATGAAGGGCTTTAAAGGTGACAACCAGCACCTTGAATTGCACCCGGAAGCAAACCGGCAACCAATGCAACTCCCGCGGGAGAGGTGATACATGTGCACACTGGGGTCTGCACAAAACCATGCGGGCCGCTGCGTTTTGCACCAACTGGAGCTTCTGGATGCTCTTGCAAGGGCAGCCCCATGTAGAGCGTGTTGCAGTAGTCAAGACGGGAAGTGACTAGGGCATGAGTGACTGTGAGTTGGTCCAGGAAAGGGTGTAACTGGTGTACAACCCGCAGTTGCGCAAAGGCCCTCCTGGCCACGACCGCCACCTGCTCTTCGAGCAGGAGTCGCGAGTCCAGGAAAACCCCCAGATTACGCATAGGGTCTGTTTGGGGTAGTGCCACCCCATCCAAGACCAAAGGTGGCAATTCTCCCTGAGCCAACGAACCCCAAACCCAGAGCCACTCGGTCTTGCCAGGGTTTAGTGTCAACCCATTGCTCCCCATCCAGCCCCTAACAGCCTCCAGGCACTGCGAGAGGGAGGACACGGCATCACTTAACTCACCACGGGCCGAGACATACAGCTGAGTATCATCAGCATGTTGGTGATATCTCAGTCCATGGTGACGGATGATCTCACCCAGCGGCTTCATATAAATGTTGAACAGGAGCGGAGAGAGTACTGAGCCCTGCGGAACCCCGTAAAGCAGTGGGTGAGGGCTGGATCTCTCCCCTCCTATCAACACTGACTGAGAACGGCTGCAGAGGAAGGAACTGAACCAAGATAGCACAAGGCCTCCCACTCCCATCCCCTGAAGCCGCCCCAGGAGAATACCATGGTCGATGGTATCGAAAGCCGCCATTATGCTATTATAGTATTGGTTTTTAGCAAGTGGTTTATTGAAGACAAAAGGGACTATTCAATACTTTCTCTTGACATCTTAATCTTTATGAACACTAGGGCTGCTGCTTATAGTTTCTTGGAAAATAGTAAAAAGTTACTTTACACTTAGAAAAGCCAGGAAGTTTTTTTTTCTTTCCTGAGTTCTTAATGATAACATTCTGCAGAATTCAGATAATTTGCCCAATACTCTTCATTCCTTTAGATGGGTCGGTGATCCCCTTGGTGGAACTGTCAGCAAAGCAGGTGGCATTTCACATTCCATTTGAAGTAGTGGAAAAAGTCTACCCACCTGTGCCTGAGCAACTGCAGCTTCGCATTGCCTTCTGGAGCTTTCCAGAGAATGAAGAAGACATCAGGTAGTATCCCTTATTATTTTCTTTAAAATGGACTTTGCTTTGACTTCTTACAAAAAAGAAGTAAGCTTTTTGGTTTTTCCAAACTCATGTTTAGTGTGGAAAACAAATTGGTTAATTAAGTAAATGAATTGAACATAATGAAAAATCTGAAATTTGAATTTAATAAGCTGAAATAAAGGAAATCTTACACCTGTGAGATGAAAAGCTTTTGATACACAACTTTTGCGGTGAACAGTTATGCTGTAAGCTGTCCAAAGTTGTTTGAAATGAGATGGGCGGCCAATTTAATAAATAAACAGTGTAAATCTACCTTTTTAAAGGAGACACTATTTAATCAGGATTTAGACTTATGTGACTATTTTAATCTCTGTATAGAGGGCCTATTTGGATGACCAGGAAACTGCTAAATCCAATGGCTTTTTGGGGTTTTTTTTTAGAAATTACAACTCTATAGCCTGTCCAGTTCAAGGTCTGGTTGATTTGCAATGGTATAATGATCCATGTAGACAAAGAGTTAAATCAGCCCAGCCTTCCAGGCCCTCCTGGGTCTTCCTTACACTGGCAGCCTGGCATTTTAAAGTTGGTGGGGGAGATCTAATCTCATTTCTCTCCTTTGTTATCGTCTGTGTTGGTCCTCCATTTTGGGGGAACTATCGCTATTAGGCTTTCTATACTCTGCAAACTCCAGGAACTGTGAATTTAAGCCGTATGGGTTGGGTCTCTTATAGCTAATTTCTTCTATGTTTGTTTCTCCAGCTGCCAAAGCTTTTCTTTATTCCCCCCTCCTAGTGGAGGAGTTTTCAGCAATATCATATAGTGTATACATGCGCACACGTACATAGCTCCAGGTTGCTGATTCTTTTCTCCCATAGCACCTTTGGGTCCCTTTTCCCACTCTTATTCTTTTACCTCTTAACCTTTTTTTTTTCATCTCTTGAAGTTGTCTTCTGTCTTTCGATACTCTCAAATCAACTCCACCAGTGCTCTCTGCTCTTGAGGCCAGGAAGCAGATTCTCCATTTGAAGCAGCTGCCTTTTTAAAGAGAAAAGCTCCCTTTTCTTTTCTTAAGCTATTAGGGGAAAGGAAGCAGGAAGGGTTTTGAACTCCACAGCTATTCTCTCACAATATATTAGGTACATGGAACTTTTTTGGGGAGAAGGCTAGGATATACTGTAAATGTCTTAAACTGCATATTAACACGTCTGCTTTTCATGCCTAGTTAATAATCAACCCATAATATATCCATTCTCTTGTAAAATGAATAGCTTTGTATAACTTTGACCTAAAATCCATAGCTTTCAATCTACCATTGTCTGTGTTTTAATTTAAAAAAATTAGACCACATGTAACAGTCTTGAGTTGTATATGCTTTTCTATTTTGTCTGTAAAAGAAATGGTTTTGTAGGTTTAATAGCTGTATAGAAGAGGCTATTTGACATTGCAAATTGGGACCTGCAATTAAGAACCTGTATATGATGAAATTCCCTGTACGTTTAATGTAGCCTTTCTTCACTGTGACATAATCTACTCTTTGAAATATATCCATAATTTCTGCATTGTCTGGAACGGAATGCACTGTTGTCAGTCTCCATTGAAGATCACTCTAATAATAGAACGATTTATTTCTTTTAGGCTATATTCATGCTTGGCAAATGGCAGTGCAGATGAGTTCCAACGAGGCGAGCAACTCTTCCGAATGAGGGCTGTTAAAGACCCATTACAGATAGGTATGTTTATATCTTGCAAACTGGAATTGGGACCTCAGAGATCAAAGAGTCTAATTCCCTTGCTTAGTGCAGGGTCTGCTCTCCTTTACTTTAACCCTAACCCTTACACTGCTCTCGGAAAATCTCATGTCAGATTCAAAAAATATCTCAGGCAGACTTTGATGAGCATTAAACTTACTATACATATTTGAGTATGCTTTCTCAGCAAACATAAAGTTGCACTCTATCATGACAGCCTTAGAACTGGCTGGGGAGACATTTGTGAATTCTTCCTCTCTCAGCTGTGTCTCAAAATGACAGAAAGGAATGAATTATTTGGATCCTTTTTGAGGTGGACAAGTCTTAATCTATGTAATTGACTTAAAAATATTTTTTTGCTGACAGTATTAAATCAGTTTAAATATTTTTGCAATTATTCCAAATAGGGCTACTCCTGGGTCATTTTTTAACTTTATATTTCATCTCCATGTTCACTTTTCTAACTTTATTATGTGTCTTAAACAGGTTTTTTTCCCCATTCTTGCTAAAGACCCTATTTAGAGCAGTCACTTTTTAGCCCCAAAGCTTTGGATCAAGCTTTGAAACCATTCCAAGTTTCCACTGAATTATATTTTTAGTAGTTGAAAAAACAGAAACATGTTAGATACATGAAAGAAATCATATTGACTATATTGAATTAATTCCATGTAATTGTAGTAGGATATAGTTTAAGTAAATCAGATTTAATTTTTGTTTTAGGCCTGACAATGTTTTGGATTAAATCCCCCCATCATAGACTATACTTGCTCTGTTAAGAGCCCAGTAGTTTGAGGTATACAAGCAAGCCTCACAGAATGGTTGCTGATCTGCATAGTCTGATAATTGCTTTAATTATTACAGCAGTGTACTATTATATTTACTTCCTGTTTGTTAGTCTAGGTACTTTTAAGCTGGGGAACTTGAGAAATTAGGACCCTTTACTACTGCATGAATGTAAAGCATTTTCAGCTTTTAAGAGATATGTTTGGAAGCTTTAGTTACAGATGAGACATGTCTACTTCTTGAGAACATTAAATATGTGTGTGTTTTAGACAAGGAACAGTGTGCTCTACCACAAAATAAGGAGATAAAGTTTCATCCATGGATTTATTAGACAGCTTTGAATTAAGTATTCATTTTTCTTATCCTTAAAAACTGAATAGAGCGATTGAGAGAATATTGTGGCCTACATTTAATAGTAAATTTTGGCTTAGTACCACATGAATAGATGTAATAATCCTGAAAAAATATCCTCTGACTCATAGGCCACATGAATGCTGTCTTGTTACATTCAGATAATGATAATGGGTTAAAACAATTTAATAATATTTTTAACAAGATCCAGATAAACTGGCTGAAGAGTTTATTTTCACCTGGTTTATATGTAATGGAAAACTTGCATTAATTCAAAGTGAAATTAAACTGCAAAAGTCTTTTTTGGGGGCCATGAACGTTAGACCAAGATTGCATTATGTGCAAACATGGGTAACAAATGTGCACAGTGCTTAAAACAGCTGATATAGTAGTTGTCAATAGGAAGGGTTTTAGTTTAAATTTAGATGAGCATTATCTATCCAAATGCAATTTTTTACTATAAAACTATCCTTTGAAAATAGCTGAAATATTTGAATTTTTCATTGAAACTAGGAAGATTGAGTATTGCAGAGAATGGCCATTTGACTGAATAGTATTTCAATTATACATCTGAGCTACATTTTCCTCTGCTTCAATAACTGCCAGACCATAACTTTTGTCCTGCTCTCCAACAGGTTTCCACCTGAGTGCCACAGTGGTACCTCCACAGATAGTGCCACCAAAAGGAGCCTACAACGTGGCAGTAATGTTTGACAGATGCAGGATCACCTCATGCAGCTGTACATGTGGAGCTGGGGCCAAATGGTGTGCCCACGTGGTAGCCCTTTGTCTCTTTCGGATACACAATGTAGGCTTTGAAATATGGCTGTTGTTTTATTGCACAGTAAAACATAAAAATCAAGTATTCAGTAATGAAAAGTTCATTTGCTGTCCTATCGGAAGACTTCTAATGAATGAAATAGGAATACAATTAAATTTAAGAATAACTATCAGAACTCTGGCTTACAAAATATTAATATTACTGAAATTTGTGTCTATAGAGCATTATAGAGGTTTTCTGAAGGGATCAACATGTTTCGTATGAATTTCCAGTGATCTTTAAATCAGTTTTTTAGGACAAATCAGAAGTAATTTTTGGTATTAATGACAGCCTAACTCCCTGAATATTTATGGCTGAGCTAACATTTTCATTGGAGACTTTGTTGTATTTACAATTAGATTTTTGACAGTTCTCAAACTGAAGAGTCATCCTCATCTTTTGTGGTCAAATTATTTTTACAAGTTATGAAAAGCAGAATGTAAGCTAAATTGTAGTTGCTCTCATTTTTTTGTAGTATCAAGCATATTCACTTTCTGCAAAATTTAACTTTGAGGGTACAGACTGTAGTATAATGGTTCAATTCTGTTTAGATGGCTGTTTTTAAAAAGTGCTGATGGGGATATTTTCCCATTTTGTAAGATTTGTTGTACTATCCTTAACATGTTTATAAAACTTCTGGGAGAGGCATGAGATTGAAATTGCCTATACTACTCCATACTTTTGCTTTCATCAAATATACTGGCTGTACTTAGACAAAATCAGAAAATAAATGAGTACCGGTGAGATGACATCCAGTACAGATAAGGCAGAAATGATTTGTGCCTTATAATAATAATTATAATAATGATAATTATTTAGCCAAGGATTGGGGTTTTGTTCTGGATGGGGGTCCATTCCTTAGGAAGCAGATCATAGTTTGGGGATACATTTAAACTCATAATTGTTACTAGACATGAAGATAGCATGTGTTTCCCCAAAAATAAGACCCGGTCTTATTTTCTTTTGGGTCCCAAAATAAGCACCATGTCTTATTTTCGGGGGATGTCTTACCCGCTTACCTTAGGACCACCGCAGCCTGTCACGCCTCTGCCCGACTTCTGTGGCCCCTCGCGGCCAGACGCCACGTGGCTCATCGCACCGGTGCCACAGATTGCGGCATGATGCGTGACTCGACGTGCTGGTGCTGCCGCTCACGGCAGGAGACCATGTGGCACATCGCACCAGTGCCACCGCTCGGGGCAGGAGGCCACGTGGCGCATCGTGCAAGCAGTGACACTGGCATGACATGTGGCCTCCTGCCGCAAGCAGCAGCATCGGCACAACGTGCCACACGGCCTCCTGCCGTGAGCTGCGGCACCGGCACAACGTGCCATGCGGCCTGCGAGCAGCGGCACCGCCGTGACTGACTATGCGGCCTCCTGCGAGCAGCAGCACCGGCACAATGTGCCATGTGGTGTCCGGCCGCAAGCAGCCACAGAAGAACTCAGGCACTGGTGCACCAGGTGTCGGGGCGTGGGAGGCCTGGCTGTGGCGGTCCTAAGGTAAGCGGGTGCGGGGCATGCGGGGACAGCTCCACGGAGTGAGTGGGGTCTTAACTAGGGTTTATTTTTGGTGTAGGGCTTATATTAGGTGCACATGGTAAATCAAGCTAGGTCTTATTTTCGGGATAGGTCTTATTTTTGGCGAAACCACTGGTTAATTACTTGTGATGAGAACTTAATTGGACAGAACAACCTTATAACAATCATATTCCGATAGTCTCCCATTTAGGTATACACACAGTATAGTGGGGTGTCTTCTAAAATGGTCTCTAACTTTCAGTTATCTAAGATTGTTAATATGGAATGGTTGAAAGAATATTATATTGCCCTTTTCACAAGCTTTCAGTCTGTTTCTGACTTCATTCCTAAAGGGTAGGCAACCAGTTTCCTCCAAAAATTTTCAGCTACAACTTTCATATGATTCAGCTAGCAGATGTTAGGAGAAATATAAAAAGCATTTGAAAGAGACCAACATACATGAAGGAATATTTCCTTCTGTTTGATTCTTTGCCTCTATTTGTGAAGGCTTCCTTCAGGAGACTCTATGAATTGAAGAGAGATAGATGGCTTCTTATTGAGGACATTTATTTGTGGAACAGTATTATCACAAAAGTTGACAAAAGGATTTTTGGGTGCCTGGTGGCCCTTGCATTATCCCAACTATGTTTAGCTCTCTTGTATCTAGTTAACTTGGATTACTTTGTGATATTTTACTCCTTTTGTTTTAAAGTAATTTTGCACTCTGTATTCTTCATTCATTTGTCTGCTGATCAGAACGCTTCATGTTGGATATAAATCTAAAAAGATAAAAATACACCAATATAACTGCTATAGAAAACATTTTTGTGTCTGCAGGTAATGGGATAGGCAGGTATTGTTATTTACCTAGTAATAAACTTTGTAAATACTGTGCTAGGTATGATGTGACTATATCTGGGTTGAAGCAGTGAGGAAACACTGACTGCATTCATTTGATTTTTTTTTTGTATAATTAGTTGCTTTAAAAACAGCTCTTGTGTAAAAGTAAATGAAAACTCATTTACTTTTTTTTTGTAGAACAGTTTTTTCTCCATTGGGAAGAAGAATTGGCCAAGATTCATTATACAGATTGCAGTTTACATTTACAATTTTGCAAAATCTTTCTTTGATTGTTTAAGAAGCTTAGGAGAATCACATGAGGGATTTGGACATAAATTGTTGAAAGGATTTGTGTAGGGTTTTTTTGCCATTTTCCACCAGAAAATGTCAAAAAATGCTTATTGGATAGGCTGAATTTACCTAATGACCATGTCTTTTGCTTAACAACTGCAGTGACTCATAAATACAGTTGTAAAAATGAGTCAGGTCACATGGTGACCTACTTAATGACCTCCTGATTTATGACCAGAATTCTGGGCCCAATTGTCATAAATCGAGGACTACCTATGCTATGCTGTTTCCAAGTAAATATGGATTGAGCATAAATGTACTCAAAGTGAATCATATCAATATATGTATTTTGGCTATAGCCAAAATCTTGCTCTGATTCATAGAGGCATCCTTACCAAAGCCTGATTTTAATAAACAACACTGTATATGTTCCAAAAAGGCGTATGCAGCTTTATCCGCCCTTGGGAGAATTATTTAACAATAAACATGACATTCTGTTAAAGAAATGATCTTTATATTTTCCCTTCTATCTGTAGGCATCTGCAGTTTGCTTGCGAGCACCTGTCTCTGAGTCCCTGTCTCGACTACAAAGAGATCAGCTGCAGAAATTTGCACAGTACCTCATCAGTGAACTCCCTCAACAGGTAGATAGCAACAAAAATGGAGAGTAAATCCAGATTATACTCTATGGATGCGTTTTTATTTAATTCTCTTTTGAAAAGGTTGTTCCTTGTGTGCTGAAATACAGATGAAAAGATTGTGTTGTTTCATACTTTTTGACTACTATTTGTATGCTTTAGATTTAAGAATAGTAGTGATCTGAATAAATTACCACATGCATGTGGTTTAGTAATTTTGATGAGCAACATGTAAAGATTTTTGAGTTTAATTTTTCAAGTTTAAAATTTTTACTTCATAAAATTGCACAAAATATTTCCATTTTGAAATACATTGCACACTTTTACTAATCTTCTAATGCCAAACCAGATTGTGAACAAAACTCAATAAAATTTTGGGATGAATACTAGAATAAAAGGCAATTCAGGGTGAAATCATGTAACGTAACCGGTGATCAGAAAATGTAGAATATTCCACAACGAATTAAACAGATTAATGAAAGATAGGAACAGCATTAATTAATTGTTAGGTTAGAAGCCACTTTTTATTCCCTCCAGTCATATCGGAGTGATTATTGAAAGCTTCAAGACTGTTACTGTCTTTCAATATGATGCTTTTAATCTATAGTCAGCTATTTCTTTCTTGTCTTACAGTCTTTGGCTTCTGCTCCAAGAATAGTTACGATGAAAGGAATACATTGTTTGATTACATAAAAGTAATTACTTACAGTTTACCTATAAAAATGTTTCAACAGAAAGCAGGCAGTATAAGCTCAAGGCAATCGCTCAGTTGCATAGGTGCAAATAACTTCAGTGTTTCTGTACCTTTCTTTGCCCTTTTCTGTGTTATCTCTGCATGAATGCTCAATTGAAGGTAACTTGTGCAGGAGATTAGCATCCCCATGCAGGGTGTGTTTGTTCTTTTTCCTAGTTAAAAAAATGTCTTGGGACTATACCAAGCTACCATGATGAGCATTGGGTAGAGTAGTATTCTCAGGCCATCTAGTCGAAATGATGGATGCTCACATTTCTAATTAGACATACAGAAGTAGCCATATTCTAGTAAACTGGTGTTGGTGGAAACTATTAACACAAATGCTCGTTATTATTTTGCTTACAAAGTATCATTGTAGGAGAACTTGATTAGACAAATAATATCTATTGTATATCAATTAGGAGTTATGGTGAGGGCCTAGATGAATGTTATTTTGAATTTTAGGTGGAAAACTCCTGTGAAAAGAGATATACCCTGAGAAATGAGATTTTAGACAATTCAAAACTTTAAAATTAAAACCAAACTGAAGACCTATTTAGATACTAACAAGCAGCGAATATAACTATTTTAGTATAAAAAGAAGAGCAAGGTTTTCTGTCCCCAACAGCAGCCAGCTAGGTTTCTGTAAAAAGCCTACTCTCTTGTGCCTGTTCCATAGCAACTGCTCTGAGAGGCGAATCTCTCAGATATTGTCTCAGATACTGAAGCTGTGACTAATATTTATTCCTTATGCATGTATCTAACCTTCTCTGAAAACCTTTCAGAGTAAATCTTAGCAAGTGTTCTGTCCTCACTACACGTTACTCTGTGTGCAGCTTGACATGCAGCTAAACCCACCTATCCTCCAATAAAACAGACCGTGTGCGTAGATCTGGATGCTTTATTAAAGAACAGGATGGTGAAACTGGGAAGAATGGAAATATATACAGTAAGAACCCAGATACAAGATACGCAGTATTGAGTTGCTGCTGAACATAACAATTAACAGATACAAGTAATCTAAATCTCACCAGCGATGCTGTGTGTGTGGGGGGGCTGTGGGTTTGTCCTTGGATGAACATGTGCCACAGATTAGGCTGGGTTCTTCTTTGTGCTAAAGGAAAATGGAGTCTGGCTTCCCAGCATGCACTTGTTTTGGGAGTGAGGGCTGATGGGTAAAGGAGTTGAGTCAGCTTCAACAATATAGATTGTTGCCACTAGATGGGGCTGGAGAGCAACAACAATATATACACAAATTATGTGTTGGCGCATGACACTCCCTGCCTGGTATCAACCAATACCACTGTTTGAGGTATGATAACAAGTTTCACACCTTACCATTGAATTGTGTGAAGTAGAATGGTTTCATAACTTCCATGAATACCTTATTACTTTCGTATTACCCTCCCAAAACCCATTCGTACTTGATTACATTAAATACTACAATGCAAGCAGTAGTCTTTGCATTTTAATGTCCATTCATTTTAAAGACATGTTTTAAGAATTCTTCCCTATTCCCTTCTACTTTTACCATCCTTAATAATTATAACCTAGTTAATACCTTAATTTAATGTAATAAACTTGGTTACTCCACAGTTCACCTCAGCTTCATATCACTTATAATCAAATTAAAAAACAAACAGACTTTGCAAGATCTCATTCCTTTCACATAATCCCATCATACTATCTTGAAATAAGGGCATTGAGCCCATCTCCTGTTCAGTGCAGGAATCTAAATTAAAGCATCCTAGCAAATGGTTGTCACCCTTTCCTTCAAGGCATCCAGGGAAGGCAATCACACTGTTTTCGATAATTGGTTCACAACTGAATTGCTTTTATGGTTCCAGTAAGCTTTTTTCTAGTATTTAATTGGGATGCTTTCCTGTTATTTAAAATCTATATTAATCCAAATTACTCTATTCTTTACTCTAAAATAATGTAGAACAAGTCCTGAGTTTCTTTTGTGTGACATCCTTTTGTGGGCTATTTTATTGGTGGTGTTGTATCCATTGCTGTTTTCTAGTGATCCTTCAATATTTCTTAGAATAGAATAGAATGAACTGGAAGGGACCTTGTAGGTCTTCTAGCCCAGCCCTCTGCTGAAACAGGAGAACTAATACCATTTCAGATAAGTGACTGTCTAGACTCTTCTTAAAAACATCCAGTGATGAAGTGCCCACAATTTCTGGAGGCAAGCTGTTCCATTGGTTAATTGTCCTCACTGTTACTGAAAATAAGACCTATCCTGAAAATAAGCCCTAGCCCGATTTTTCACGCCTGTGCCTAATATAAGCCCTGCCCAAAAATAAGCCCTATTTAAGACCCTGCCCACTCAGTCTCACCGTCTGGTTGCAGCCGCAACATGGCAGGAGGGTGTGCAGCATCACCATGAGGTGAGGCGAGGCAGGTGGGGAGCTGCCACACGCATCCCGTACCCGTGCACCTCAGGGCCCCCGCAGCCAGGCCACTCCCTGCTTGGTGACCTCCCCCCGCCCGGTCAATGACCCGGCTGCCTACTCGCCTCTTCCTTTTGATTCCCCTCCCGAGCCGGACTGCCATGCTACCGAGGATGGGTGGGGAAGGCTTGCTCCCCTTATCTGTTCCCCCTCTGCTATTTTGTAGCTAGGGGGGTGATGGCGAAAGGCCTCCGCCACCGCTGCGCATCAGCCACATCTGCTGCTGGAGCAGCTTTCTTCGGTCCCTGCTGCCCCTGCCCTAAGCCGCAGATCACCTGCCCGGCGACAGCCACCTCCTCTTCCTCCACCTACCACTTCGATCCTGTGGTGCTGCCTCACACTGCCTGGTCCCTGTTCACCGTTTCAAAGGCGGCAGCTCTGGAGGCCTGCAGCTCTGCTGTTGCGTTTCAGTAGATGCCGGCCTTGCCTTGAGATGGGCCCATTTCAGCGCCTGGAGCCCTTGTGGGGTTTGCCTTGCCACCTGCTTTCCTGTTCCATTGTGTTTCTCCACCTCAGCAGAGCTGGGGAGCTTGGAGCACCACTGCCCAGATCCCCCTGCTTCCTCAAAGCATTCCTTTGCTAACCTGCTTTCCAGCTCCATCGGGTTTCTCCACCGCCGCGTGCAGGGCAACAAAAAAACTTTGTGGGACTAAAAAAAAAAGTTGTATCAGACCTTCCAACTTCTTGCGTTGGGGACCAGGCAGCGCGAGGCGGCACCGCAGGACCGAAGCAGCAGGTGGAGGAGGAAGAGGTGGCCGCTGCCACTGGGCAGGTGATCTGCTGGTTGGTATGGCGGGGACCAAAGAAAGTCCCTCCAGCGGCAGATGTGGCTGACACGCAGCGGTGGTGGAGGCATTTTGCCGTCACTCCCCCTGGCTCCGAAACAGTGGAGGGGGACTGGGTAAGGGGACCGAGCCTTCCCTGCCCATCCTCCGTAGCATGGCAGTCTGGCTCGGGAGGGGAGTGAAAGGGAAGAGATGGGCGTGCAGCCGGGTCATTGAATGGGTGGAGGTAGGTCGCCGAGCGGGGAGTGGCCTGGCTGTGGGGGCCCTGTGGTGCGCGGGTCTGGGGTGCTTGGGGCAGGTCCACCCCCCACCTGCCTCGCCTCACATTGTGGCAAGGCAAACCCCACAATGGTTCCAGGTCCTGAAATGCGCTTCCCACAATCTTCTAGCTTACCGGTAGAAGCAACCCGCAGCCTCTCCCAGTAACGAGAATTGCAGGCAACGCTGTTTGAAAGGGACAGAGTTGCCTGCAATTCTCGTTATTGGGAGAGGTTGTGCTTTGCTTCTACCGATAAGCATGTGCTTCCCACAATTTTCCAACTTACCGAAAGAAGCAACCCGCAGCGTCTCCCGGTAACGAGAGTTGCAGGCAAGTCTGTCCCTTTCAAACAGTGTTGCCTGCAATTCTCATTACTAGGAGAGGCTGCACGTTGCTTCTACTGTAAGCACGCACTTCCCACAATCCTACAGGGCTTGATCACACAAGCAATTTGCTCTTCAAAGGGAAGCGGGGAAGAAGTTTCTGTCGGGAGAGGTCCCGCCCAGCGCCATACTTTCAGCTGTTTTCGGCGCCGCTCGGTTTCCCACCCCACCCCCGCCAGGCTGGTCTGGTGGTGTTCTGACCCAGCCTTAGCAGAACCCAGAAACAGACTCCTTGTCCCGAAAAAAACCTCTTTATTTAACTAATGTGAATTCATGGCATTCACACACAGAAAAGTCCAGACAATAATCCTTCCAAGGGTTAATTGCAATAACAGACCTTATCAGTCCTTGGATAATTGCTAGGCTGAGAGCTTCCAGTTGCAAAGCTGTAAATTAAACTCTCTCAAGCAGTCTCTGAGACACGAACCACGATGAGCAAATCTTCCTAACGAAATCCGAATGGTTGTCTCCTATGACGCCACTCCCCTTTTGCTTCTATTTATTCCCCAGCCACGGAGGGGCCATTCAGCGTCCACGTGTGCCTTTCTTCCTGAGTCGGCTCCTGGTACTCAATTGTTCTCCTCTCCTGACAGCTTTGCGCATCTGGAACAGGCCCCAGCTGTTCTTCTTCCCCACTTCCCCATCTCCAACTCCAAAGGCAGCTGGGAAATGTCGGACGGCCCTGGCTCTATCTCTGCTTCCAACACAGAGCATCCATCAGAGCCTTCCCCAGACTCCAAGACTAGCCCAAGTTCCTCCCCAACCTCCTCATCATCTGAGTCTGCTGCCAGCTCTGCTGGCAGCTGGCGGGCCACAACAGGTGGGTGGGATTGCCTTCTGCCTTCCCCGCTGCTGCATTGGCAGCTGGCACTGCCCTCCCAAGAGGTGGTGTGGTGATTGATCAGCAGCCACGCCACAAATGGGGATTGACCATCCCCCAAACCCTGCCGCTGTCAAAGTGGATCCCGGGTGCTGTGATGCAATGGAGAGACTGACAGAAAGCGGAGTGAGGGAAGGAGGAGGAGATGGAGGTGGAGGCGAAGGAGGAGGAGGAGCGGAGAGCCGGTCTGGGCCTTGTGATGAAAAAATAAGACATCCCCAGAAAAGAAGCCTTAGTGTTTATTTTGGAGCCCAAAAGAAAATAAGAACGGGTCTTATTTTCGGGGAAACACTGTAGGAAGTTTCTCCTTAATTCCAGGTTGCTTCTCTCTTTGATTAGTTTCCAACCATTGTTTCTTGTCATGCCCTCTGGTGCTTTGGAGAATAATTTGACCACCTCTTCTTTGTAGCAGCCCCTCAAATACTTGAATACTGCTATGTCACCCCTAATTCTTCTTCTTTTTAGACTAGCCAAACCCAAATCCTGCAGCCGTTCTTTATGTTTTAGTCTCCAGGCCTTTGATCATCTTAGTTGCTCTTCTCTGAACTTTTTCCAAAGTCTCAACATCTTTTTTGTAGTGTGGTGACCAAAACTGGTTGCAGTATTCTAGGTGTGGTCTTACTAGGGTTTTATAAAGCGGTACTAATACTTCACGTGATCTTGATTCTATGCCTCTGTTTATACAACCCAGGATTGTATTGGCTTTTTTTGGCTGCTGCTGCACACTGCTGGCTCATATTCAAGTGATCATCCACTAGGACTCCAAGGTCCCTCTCACAGTTACTGTTTTTGAGCCAGGTCTCGCCTAATCTATACTTATACTCTTGGTTTTTTTTTTTTTTTTGTAAAACCTTGCTTTTCTCCACATTAAGTTTCATGTTGTTGGATAGGGCCCATTGTTCCAG
>QLTV01004250.1:779451-792790 GCA_003457575.1 Thermophis baileyi | reverse complement strand
TCTTCTTCTGATTGGTCTTCAGTTTCCTGCATCTGTTTTTTTTCTTTCTTGAAGATGGGAACTACATCAGCCCTTTTCCAATACTCATCCAATACTAATTTAGTGACTTTATCAAAGAATGAGATAAGATTGGTTTGACATGATCTGTTTTTAATAAACCCATGCTGGCTACTAGTTATAACTTTATTTGCTTCTAGTTGTTTGCAGATCTGTTTTTTTATTAGCTTTTCCAGAATCTTTCCAGGTTTTGATGTTAGCCTGATCTGGTCTGTAGTTTCCTGGGTCTGTTTTGTTTCCTTTTTTGAAGATGGGAACTACATCAGCCCTTTTCCAATCCTCAGGTACTTCCCTGGTGCGTCAGGATTTTTGAAAGATATGGTACAATGGTTCTGAGATAACATCTGCCAGCTCCTTCAGAACTCTGGGGTGTAATCTGTCAGGTCCCGGTGATTTATATTCACCATTGTCAGATAGGTGTTCTCTTACCATTTTCTTGCTTATTTTAGTTTTTATTTCTAGTTTGTCTTTTATAGTAGTTTTTTTGGTATGTTGGGCTATAATTTCTTTTTGCGTGAAGACTGATGCAAAGAATGAGTTAAGCAGCTCTGCTTTCTCCCTACTGCCTGTTACTTCCTTGCCATTTTCTCTCTTTAGTGGACCGACTGTTTCCTTGACTTTTTCTTGTTATTAATATGTTGAAAGAAACTTTTTTAAAATTATCTTTGACTTTTGTTGCAAGTCTTTGTTCATTCTGAGCCCTTGCTTTCCTGACTTCATCTTTGCATGTTCTGGCTATCTGCTGATAATCAGTTAAGTCTCTTCATAGAGACTTCATAGCCTCTAATCTGCTGATCATTTTTGTTATACTTTTTGAATCTGTTTGAGTTTTCTGAATTATTCCTATTATCATTCCTAAAAATATAATGCTTAGAACTAGACACAGTACATGAGATAAATGTGTGACCAATACTTGTTGGCTTTTTTGACAATATTGATAAAGAATACAACTATGTAGCTGCTATCTATTAAAAGGTATTTTTTAAAAAACCTTGAAAGCCAAATATTCTCTTCATGAGTAGACATAAATACATGCTTTATTATTCAAAATAAATAGCAAACATGAAATTGCATCAAATGTACTACCTCATTATGGTAAGGTAAAGGTAAAGGTTCCCCGCACATGCGTGCTAGTCGTTTCTGGCTCTAGGGGGCGGTGCTCATCTCCGTTTCTAAGCCGAAGAGCCAGCGCTGTCCGAAGACGTCTCCGTGGTCATGTGGCCAGCATGACTAAACGCCGAAGGCACACGGAGCACTGTTACCTTCCCACCAAAGTGGTCCCTATTTTTCTACTTGCATTTTTTACGTGCTTTCGAACTGCTAGTTTGGCAGAAGCTGGGACAAGTAATGGGAGCTCACTCTGTTACATGGCGCTAGAGATTCAAACCGCTGAACTGATCGACAAGCTCAGCGTCTTAGCCACTGAGCCACCGCTGAGTACCTGAACACCTGAGGTACTCAGTACACTGAGTACCTGAGCACCACTGAGCACATCATTATGGTACTTTCTTTAAAAAAACATGCACAGAGTGGTGAATGGTCTGGAATGCTTCTTTTCCCATCTCTTCTAAGTGCTTAGCAGGGGAGCATCTTATCCCCCTCTTCATTTCTATGTAGGTAGTAATATAGTACTCATCTTTTAGCACTTTATTTCATCTGATTTTACTGTTTTTAAAACATTTTGTGGTAGGTTGTACCATGTTTTTATCTAACAGTAACAAAATCTTGTGGCAGTGGTTTAAGAACAAATTGGGATTAAAATATTAAATGAATTTAACAATTAAAATGACAGTATTGCAAAAAGCTCTGGGAAAGTGGCAGTTGAGTCAGGATTTCAGTTTTAATAACATTTTGTTGAAATATTTTTATATTGTGATTTAAATCTGTTTTGAAAAATCCATTATGTATTTGGTGAAGAAGTTATAAAATCTTGTAATTAAATTTGAATAAAGTTCTGTTTCTCTTTTCTTTTTCTTTTTTACCTTTTTATTTGTACATTTTTCTTTAACATATATGAGTGCTTAATAAGCAGTGTATTGTCTGAGTCAATTTACAAATATATAGTAATAACAGTAATAACATTCTTTACTTATATATAATGATATTCTTCCAATTTCTAATTTCTAGCTTTATTATCTAACTATTGATAAAACAAATCCCAAGTTAAAAAGTATTCTGTGTCTTCTTTGTCCTTTATCTTTAATGTTAGCCTATCCATTTCCGCACAGTCTAATATTTTTCTAATTATATTTTCCTCTGCAGGAGTTTCCTCATTTTTCCAATGTTGTGCAAATACAATTCTCGCTGCTGTCAAAGCATGTAATATTAAATATACCTTCCCTTTATCATATTTTTCTGGCAGTATACCTAACAAAAATATTTCTGGTTTTAGGTGTATATGTTTTATAATTTTCTCTAGCCATGTATGTATTTTCGTCCAAATTTTTTTTGCCTTTGGACATGTCCACCACATATGTTAATATGAGCCCGGTGTGTAGTTACATTTCCAACATTTGGCGGACATGTTTTTAAACAACTTTGCTAGTCTTGCCGGTGGCAAATGCCATCTATAAAACATTTTATATAAGTTGTCCTTATACGTAGTTGCCATTGTCAATTTATAATTTCTATCCCAGAGTTTTTGCCATTTGTCTAATTCTATTGTATATCCAAAGTTTTTTGCCCATACTATCATTGTTTCTTTCACTTGTTCATCTTCCATTTTTAGGCTTAATAAATAACTATTTTCTTTATTAATTTTTCATCTGTTCCTAATGGTATTCGATCAAGTTCTGTTGGTTCTTTATAAAAACCATGTTTTAACATCTTTCACATATCTTGATTGTATTTGCAAATGTGGCCACCATGCGAGGTCCACACTTTCATTTTGTAGTTCCTATTTAGTTTTTAGTTCCCCTTTCTCATTTAAAATATCTTTATACGTTACAATTTTTTCAAAATTTTTTCCAAACATTTGGATGTGTCAGTGCTTTCATTATGGAAAGCCAGACTGGAATTATACCGTATTTTTCAGACTTTAAGACGCACTTCCCCCCCCCCCCCAAAAGTGGGTGGAAATGTCTGTGCATCTTATAGAGTGAATGTTGCCGAAGCCCTGCCCAACCACCGGCCCCCACCCTTCGGCCTCTGCCTCCAGGCAATTTGCCTCCTTGCAGCAAACAGCAAACAACCGACGATCAGCTGTTCCAGGCTGCGGGGATCGCCGCCACTTATTGCCGCCTCCGCATGCCCCATTTTTGGTCTCCACGTGCCCCATTTTCGGCCTCCGTGCATCCCGTTTTTGGTCTCCACACACCCCATTTTTGGCCTCTGCGCCTCCTGTTTTTGGCCCATTCCAGGCGGTGCGGATTGCCGCCACTGCCTATTGCCGCCAAATGGGACGCGCAGAAAACTGGACGCGCGGAGGCCGAATATGGGATGCGCAGATGCCGAAAATGGGGTGCACGGAGGCAGCGATAGGCGGCGGCAATCCCTGCAGCCTGGAACAGCTGATCATCGGTATTCTGGTAGGCCGATCCAATCGCCAATCAGCTGCTCGCGCTAAATCAGGCTGTGCTTAAACTGACCAGGCTGCTTGCTGTTTGCTGCAAGGAGGCAAATTGCTGGGAGGCAAAGGCAGATTTTTTTTTCTTGTTTTCCTCCCCAAAAGCTAGGTGCATCTTATAG
Source organism: Thermophis baileyi (assembly GCA_003457575.1). Taxonomy (NCBI): domain Eukaryota; kingdom Metazoa; phylum Chordata; class Lepidosauria; order Squamata; family Dipsadidae; genus Thermophis; species Thermophis baileyi. Next base: position 789,046 of record QLTV01004250.1, on the reverse strand, counting down.
TCCGGAGCGTCTTATAGTCCGAAAAATACGGTAATTTTTTGCTTTAACTTTTTCCAATATTAAGAGTAGAGCGTTCCTTACATAATGTCTTTGGAAGTATTTATATATTTTTCCATACCACAAGAAGGCATGCCATCCCATTTGGAGGTCATGTCCCTCCAGCAGTAACAATCTTCTATTTCTCAAATTTATCCATTCTTTCACCCAAGTTAGTGCAGAAGCCTGGTAATAAAGCTCCCAATCCGGCAGTCCAAAGCCCCCATTCTTCTTTGAGTCTTGTAACATTTTCAATCTTATTCTCGCTCTTTTCCCTTGCCAAACATATTTCAAAATTATTGCATTTAATTCATCAAAGTATTTTTTTCTCTAGTTTTATAGGAATCATTTGAAACAAAAACAGTAGCTTCGACAGAATATTCATTTTTATAGTTGCTATTCTTCCTATCATTGACAGTTGCAAATTTTTCCAATTCTCCAAATCAAGTTTAATTTGTTGTGTTAACCTTATATAGATATCTTCTTTAATAGTTGTACATCTAGCTGTTAGATAAATTCCCAAATATTTTACTTTTTTAACTACCTGAAGGCCTATTTTCTTTGTCAGTTCATTTTTCTGTTTATCTGTAAGGTTTTTGGCTGGTATTTTCATTTTTTCTTTATTTATTCTCAGCCCTGCTACTTCTCCATGCTTCCTCAATTTTTTCCATTAACTTAGGGCCGGATTCCAATGGTTCTTCTAAAATAAATACCAGGTCATCTGCAAATGCTTGTAATTTGTATTTTTCTCTTTTTATTTCCAAGCCTTTTATTTCTGGATCCTGTCTAATACCTCTATTTAATACTTCCAGTGTTAATATAAATAGTAATGGGGACAACGGACATCCTTATCTTGTGCCTTTTTTTATGTTAAAGTTTGCCATCAAGTCCCCATTCACTATCACTTTTGCCATTTGTTTGGAGTATATTGTCTTAATCATGTTCATAAACTTCTCACCACATTCCATACACTCTAACTCTTGTAACATGAATTGCCAAGTTCTGTTTCTCTTTTCTGTGGTAGTTACTTTAAGTTAGTAGATCAGAGGTTGTGGCCTAGCCTTTTAGACTATTTTCCACAAGAAAGCTACTCTTTGGAACCTGCTCAGAACAGATAAGCCCTACACATTGTGCTCTGTTTAGATTTTCTTCCTTTTCCATTTTAGGAGTTGGCGTTTTCATATGTCTTTGGCTGTCTCCCCCCCCCCTTTTTTTTTACTTCCATTGTCATTTTAAAAGAATACTGCTATTTTTTCCTACTTATCTCGCCCCTGCTTCTTTTAACACCAGAAGATGAGATCTGTGAAACAAGCCTAGATAAGGAAGAAAATACAACAAGCTTAAGTCATTGGATAAAATTGTTGATTGATTAGTATCCCTAGGCCTGGCTATTAAGGGATCACTAACTACTGTCTTGTAATCAGAGCAATCTGAGCTTGAAGTGCTAATTGCTTTGCAGAAACCTGAAACAGAACAGCTCCTCCATGGATACTGATGTTCCCTTCCCTGTGTGAAGGTGACTTATTTGAGACAGAAATCAATTCCTATGTTTGAGCTCCATCACCTGCCAAAGCATATAAGGTGGGATGCCTATTTATTCTATAGAAATAAAAAGCATATGTTTTTTTCTTTTTCAAATAGCAAAGAACAAAAGTTCCAGTTTATCTCAAAACCCCCCCCCACAAAGTAGACTTCTTTTTATTAATGGAGTATTTTTTAAAAAATTCCTGTCAGTTAAAGTAGCTGGCTGTCTCTACTTATATTCCGAGAAAGCATATTTCACAGTCTATTCCCAATTTCCCTTTGAGAATCCTGGCCCCAAAGGAATTGCATAGGCCTAAGGAATTTTATACAGCATGATGGCAGTTTCATAAAGAGGGATAGTAAACATTTAAAATGGTTTCTTTGACACAATGGATTATGTGGCTACCCAGAGCCTCTGCTTTATTATAGATTAAAGTTTTCAGGCAGAAAAACAGTAGTCAAAATGTGCTTATGTTACTTTGCTCCTATGCTCTTTTTCCAGAGCAGTAGAAGTGCTATGTAAATCATATTGTATATCCATTTTCCTTGCCTTCAGAACTTCCTCCAAACTATTCTCCATAGAGGGTGGAGCTAGCATCTAGACATGGGTTGTCCTTCTCCGTTCATCCAATAGGACTGAGTCTTTCGTTTATCCCTGCCTGTGTGCCAGGATCCCCAGCTTTACTCAGTCCTCAGACAAGGACGGATGTGTGGTGCTAGTTCTTCAATCTATCGAGAAATCGCCTTTTTTTCCATCTTGCTGTTTATCTCCATTTCATCTAACTGTGAGTTACCAGCTGATTCCCTCTCCACCGAATCGCTGATCGTTAGCGGCTCAGAGCTTCGGCTCGAGCCGTCTGCAAGCCAATTGCCTCTTTGCCTATGGGCGGCCTCGTTATAGCCAGAGGGCCTTTCGCCTCCCGCGCTGCCGCCGGAACTTCCGCGCTCCGCCTCCCAGCTGATTCTTAATAACAGGTTTGGTCTGCGGGGCTTCGTGCCTACTGTACAGAGGCAGAAAGAGTGGCTGGAGGAACTTTCGCACTCCCCATTCACACACCTGACTGTGTGAGTGGCATGATTTGCAGGACTGGGACAAAGAGAGACCATTACCCAGCCTGAGAAGCCACGGTTACTAAACAGCCACCGGAGTTTTCGCGCTCTACCCACGCATCGGCTGGGGAGCAGGCAGACCTTTTATCTGGAGCCGGAGATCGCCTCCTTGCCTCGCTCCCAGGCGTTTCGACGCCATTTTGAATTGATTGCTTGCCTTTCCGCGCTACCGGATCATACGGAGCGCTTCATTGCCTGCCAGCCATCTGCCATTAGCAGTCATATTACTGCCTCAAGGGTCCTAGTGCCTGGCAATTTTTTTGACTGCCACTTACCTCGATTTAGCAACTCTGCCTTGTGCGGTTCGCTTGGGTTTGCAGGCAGGCATTACCAGAAGGGGAGCAGGAGGCGCCCTGCACCATTTTGGGAGCTTCCTCATTGTCAGCCAATTAAGAGGAGGAGCCAGGCGCTGTTTTGATTTGCCTCTGGTGCAGTCTGCGGGGCACTTAGTGTCCTTTGGCTGCCATTTTGTTCTGCCCTCGTGGCAATAAGGCATTGTTTTTTCACTGGGATCCTTCCCATTTCAGAAATACCTCCAGGGCCAGAATTTTCCAATCTTCCTCTCTTGCTCCTTGCCCTCCTATAGTTCAGTTCAGGCAGAACTATATATATATAAAACACACACACACACACACACACACACACACACACACACACACACACACACACACACACACACACACACAAGAAAATATAATAATAATAAGGGAGACGTCCATTCCTCTCTCTGGCCTATTAATATCACAATGAGCTCTCGGGCAGGCAAGGCAGATAAGTCCAAAAAAGGTGGCACAAAGAGCAGCAAATCTAAGACCACCTCTCGGCCTGAGGCCAACCCGGGTGAGGCTGGACAATCCAGTACCCACAAGGATGCCCGCAGTCACCATTCTCAGACTAGGGGCTCTAAGGCTGCTGAACGTGATGAACGTCGCAGGAACAGGGCCCTAGAACAGTTGTGCGCCCAGTCTAGCAAATCTACTGATCCACAGCCTCTTCCTCCCCAGAGTTCCAGTGGGCTCGCTCCTCCATCTCTGAACCCCATCCCAGGGATGCCATCTGATCAAATATCTCTCGATCAGCACCAAATTCATGTAGCCCCTTCAGATGTCTGGGGGATGCCGGCGGAGCCCCCAGTAGCCCAGTCAGGTGCCTCTTCCAGACCAGAACCGTCTGCCACTTTCACTCCAACTGCGGCTGGCTTACGTGACCCTGATCAACCAGGGACCTCTGGTCAACAAGGGCCTGCAGTGTCAGCTGAAATGCAGGCAGTAATTTCAGCCGCTATTCAAAAGGGCATTGCAGAATGCATGCAGCAATTGGGGAGGTCTTCCTCAGTATATTCAGAGGGACATGCTCCAGGGACCAGTGCCAGAGCCTCTGGCTACGTCGCCTCAGAGCGCTCTGTCAGTTCTCGCTCAGATTTGTCAGAGGAAGAGGGCCTCTTGGGCCTTGATCTATCTGAGGATGAGGGCATGATTGCTGACCCCCCCCCCAGGTATCGACTCTCTTCCAACCGGTGCTGTTCAAATCTGTCCTTTTCAAAGCCAAAGCCTCTGCCAACCTTGATCCACCTCCTCCACCCACTGATACTCTATGATCTCTCACTGATCCATTATTTGTAGAACCAACGGCCGAGCTCAATGTTATTCCATCTCCTCCTCTATTCCTGGATGCTGTTCGCCGTCAGTGAACCTCCCCCGCCTCAGGACCCACTCCATTGTCGCTTGACAAAAGGTTCTTCAACGTGCAACAGGAATTGGCAGCATCCCTTCAATCGCCCTCTGTAGATGTTCCGGTAGTGGCCATTCACTCGTCCACTACCATGCCAGGTGAACCGGAGGTGCTCCTCAAGCCCGAGGACAGGAGGACGGAGCAAGCACTTCTGAAGACACACCAGGCGGCTGCCTGGGCGATTCGTGCTTCCACGACAGCATCGTTCTTTAATCGTACCTCGCTTATCTGGCTCCAGCAACTCCAAGAGAGAATCCCCGCTGACGATGTCTGCACTCACCAGGACCTCAATAAGCTTCTGGCTGCGGCCCAATTTTCGGCAGACGCCACCCTCCAGGCCGCTAGATTCTCCTCCCGGGCCATCAGTTCCGCCGTAGTAGCCCATCGAATGCTCTGGTTGCGGCAATGGCAGGCGGATACCTGCCATAAGTGGCGCCTAGCCTCGACCCCATTCAAGGGACAACTTCTTTTTGGGGAGTCCCTAGATCCAATCCTCATTGAATCCAGGGACAAAAGGAAGATTTTTCTCTCTTTCTCCCGGAAGGGGTCCTTCCATTACACGCCTTACCAGCGGCGGTCCTTTTGGGCCTCTGACCCGTCCGGTTTCTCTCCCAGATCTCAAGGTCAGTATGGGGGTAGGCAACGGCAAGGCCAAGACAGGTCCAGTAGGGGCAGGCCATTCAAGCGGCCTTTTTGTGGTGGAGGGGGATGCCCCTTCAGGCGTTCCAAGTGAGGGTCCATCTGATCCTCCCATCGGTGGCCGGCTGGTCTTGTACGCTGACAGATGGGAGGAGATTACGTCAGACGCATGGGTCCGGGAGACCATTCGTTCCGGTCTCTCCATGGAGTTCCTTTCTACTCCCCCGAGGTTTTTTATTCTTTGCCCTGTGTCAAATAACCCTGCCAGGCGGGCCCTCATGAATTCGGCCATTCAACATCTTTTGGAAATTCAAGCCATCCAGAGGGTACCTGCAGATCAACAAGGGCAGGGGTTCTACTCCATTCTTTTTGTAGTCTCAAAATCCTGTGTGTGTGTGTGTGTGTGTGTGTGTGTTGGAGAGCTATTCTGGATCTCAAATGCCTCAACCATCTTATTCGCTACAGACGATTTAAGATGCACTCGTTGGCGACAATCCTTGGTAGCGTCAGACGGGGAGACTTCCTTGCCTCGATAGACCTTACGGAAGCATATCTGCATATCCCAATTCGGCCATTACATTGACATTACCTCAGATTTTGTTATGCAGGTGTGCACTACCAATATACTGCTCTTCCGTTTGGTCTATCTTCGGCTCCCAGGGTCTTTACCAAAGTCCTATCAGTTGTGGCGGCACATCTCAGGGGTATTTCTGTATGCATCCAGTGCTATCTGGACGATATATTAATTCAGGCTCCATCCAGACACCAAGCGGTGCGAGACGTCCAGTTAACCATGGCCACCCTACAACGTCTCGGGTTTTCCATAAATTTGGAGAAAAGTCACCTTTCCCCTCTTACTCGATTGACACATCTAGGGGCCGTTGTAGATTCTCTGGAGTGTAGGGTGTACCTTTCCCAGGAGCGTCGGGATAGTATCAAAAATCTGATCTCCGTAATTAGGCCTCAACATAGGGTTCCGCTGAACTCACTTTCCACGCTCCTGGGTAAAATGATCTCATGTATATCGATTACTCCTTGGGCACGCCTACACTCCAGAGACCTTCAATGGTTTCTTCTCCCTTTTCAGAGGTCAGGACGGGCTTCTTCAGCGGTGAGGGTTCCCCTTCCGTCAGATGTGCGAAGATCCCTCCTCTGGTGGACTTCGGATGCCCTATCCAAAGGGAGTCTCTTTCAAGAGCCGGAGAGACTCGTCACCACGGATGCCAGTCTGTCAGGTTGGGGGGCCCACTCCCAGTCCGCCATGGTTCAGGGTCGTTGGACCAGAGCGGAGACAGGTTACAGCATCAACAGGCTGGAGTTGCGGGCGGTTACCTGGCCCTGAAGCAACTACGACATCTGACATCTGGCAGACACATCTTGGTTCTCACGGACAACGTGAGCATGAAGGCTCATGTCAACAGGCAAGGGGGCACCAAATCTCGCTCCCTCATGTGGGAGGCCAGGAGACTGGGTCTGTGGGCAGAACGCCATCTGCTGTCCATCTCGGCTGTGCATATCTCCGGGGAGTCCAATGTTCAAGCGGACTGGCTCAGTCGGTCAGTAATAGATCACGCAGAGTGGTGCCTGCATCCAGCCATATTTCTCGAGCTGACGAGTCGCTTCGGTCTTCCACAGGTTGACCTATTCGCCACCTCGGAGACTGCTCAGCTGCTGAGATTCTTCTCGAGGTACAAGACCCAGGGCGCAGAGGGGACAGACGCCCTTCGCTGCAAATGGCCTTCTGGCCTCCTCTATGCCTTCCCACCTCTCCCTCTACTGTCCAAAGTCATCAACAAAATCTTGGAGGAGAGAGCAGAGGTCCTTCTCCTGGCACCTCATTGGCCCGGAAAGCCTGGTTTGTGGACCTAATGTCCCTGTCAGTATCACGGCCCTGGCAGATACCTCTCAGCGAGTCTGCGCTCAGCCAGGGAGTGCTGGTACATCAGGATCCCCGGTGGTACCGTCTGACCACTTGGCACTTGAGCGGTGCACTCTGAGACACCAGAACATTTCCGCCAGAGCCATCAAGACCATCCAGGCCTCCAGGCAGCCCTCCACCGAGCGTATCTATTCCGCCACCTGGAAGGCTTTCTGTGCGTGGTGCGCAAAAAAGGGCTACTCACCTGTGCAGTTAACCATAGGCAACATCATTGATTTCCTGCAAGCGGGTCTGGATAAGGGTCTCTCCCCTAATACCATCCGGAGGCAGGTGGCGGCATTGTCCTCCGTGTTAACCTGTGGCTCCCTGGAGTCATTGTCTCAACACCCCACAGTGAGAAGATTCATCCGCGGGGCCACTAATCTCTGCCCACCAGTCATCTACAGATACCCAACCTGGGATCTGTCCAAGGTTCTTAACTCCCTAACGGTGGCAACTTATGAGCCCCTACGCGAGGCTTCTCTCTGTCACCTCACTTGCAAGGTAGCCTTCCTGGTGGCCATCACCTCCACCAGGCGGATTTCGGAGCTTGCAGCTCTATCGGTGAGAAAGGACCTTTGTGTCTTTCACCTGGACAGGGTGGTGCTTCGCCTGGACCCCTCCTTCCTTCCAAAGATCAATTCCTGGTTTCACCGGGCCCAGGAGGTCATCCTTCCGAATTTTTGCCCTAACCCATCCCACCCACTCGAACAGAAATGGCACGCGTTGGACGTCCGCAGGGCTCTGCGAATTTATATTCAACGGACTGCTCCGATCCGCAAAACGGAGTCCCTCTTTGTTCTTTCTTGCCATCCACAGTGGGCCACAAAGTAACTCCCTCTACAATTGGGCATTGGCTGAGAGGCACCATCGCAAAGGCGTATGATTTAATGTCAATTCCCCATCCCCCTCGAGTGACGGCGCGCTGCAACGACGGCGGCCTGGGCAACTCAAGCCTCCATCAAGGAGGTCTGTAGGGCGGCCACTTGGGCTTCACCGTCACCCTTCATACGACACTATAAGATCGACGCTTTTGCCTTGGTGGATGCGGCCTTCGGTCGCAGGGTGCTTCAGAGGGCGCACTTGCAGTATAGTCTCCGGACCCAGGACCAGCCCACCCTCGGACACATGGCTTTGGTATGTCCCATGTCTAGATGCTAGCTCCACCCTCTATGGAGAAGGGGCGTTGGTCTTACCTGATCCGCTCCTTCTTTTAGGGTGGAGATAGCATCTAGCCCCGCCCAGATCTTTTTGGTCCTGGCTCATACCTGTTTTTTCATGAATTGACACTTTTTTTCCGTACCACCGTATGAGGAGTACCTACCTATTAGCAGCACCACACGTCGAGTTGGTCTTCTGCCTTCATAAAGCTGGGGATCCTGGCACACAGGCAGGGATAAACAGCTTAAAAGACTCAGTCCTATTGGATGAACGGACGAGGACAACCCATGTCTAGATGCTATCTCCACCCTACGAGAAGGAGCGTATCAGGTAAGACCAACGCCCCATCTCTCACAATTGTGGCCATTCTTATTGAAAAGGATGATAAAGTCAGGAATGTGGAAATAGGCCTCACCAATATGATGATCTCTGTATGTTATTTTATTTTATTTGTTGTACCCTGCCCATATTATTTTTATAAGTAACTTAAGGCAGCGATCATATTCACATCACTTCTTTGTTATTTTCCCATAACAACAGTGGTGTGAGGTGAGTTGGACTGAGAGAGAATGACTAGCCAAAAGTCACCTAGATAGCTTTCATGACTAAAGCAGGTCTAGAACTCATGGTCTCTCGCTTTCTGGCCTGGTGCCTTAACCACTCGACCAAACTGGCTCCCTCATAATCCTTACAGTTTGGCTAATACCAAACAATACAGGTAGTCGTTGACTTACAGCAGTTCATTTAGTGACCATTCAAGTTACAACGGCACCGAAAAAAGTGACTTATGAATGTTTTCACATGACCATTGCCGTATCCCCATGATCATGTGATCAAAATTCAGATGCTTGGCAACTGACTCATATTTATGACGGTCGCAGTGTCCCAGGGTCACGCGATCACCTTTTGTGACCGTCTGACAAGCAAAGTCAACGGAGAAGCCAGATTCACTTAGGAACCATGTTACTAACTTATCAACTGCAATATTTCATTTAATAACTGTGGCAAGAAAGGTTGTAAAATGGGGCAAAATTCACTTAAATATGTCTCGCTTAGCAACATGAATTTGGGGCTCAATTGTGGTCGTAAGTCGAGGACTACCTGTACTGAAAAATTGAGGAAGTATATTTGTATGCTAAGAATAATTTTGTAGTAATTAGCAGAGGATAGCCAATAATTTGGGATGTGTTTGCCATCTTGAGCTATTTATAAAAATTTATTTATTTATTTATTTATTTATTAAATTTGTATGCCGCCCAACTCCCAAGGGACTCTGGGCGGCTCACAACAATATAAAAAAACCGTTAAAAAAAAAACCATAATAAAAACAATTAAAAACAGTTAAAAACTCATGCATACCGTTACATGGCCGGACCTCGCCAATTACAGAGGCGAGATCAACGCCCCCAAGCCTGCCGGAAGAGCCAGGTCTTCACTGCTTTCCGGAAGGCCCGCAGGGTGGGGGTGGGCCGCGGC
>QLTV01004250.1:747235-778815 GCA_003457575.1 Thermophis baileyi | reverse complement strand
GTCGACCTCTGTCCTCCTGCCAACACCGACTGTGACCTACCAGAGAGATAGGAGGAGAACCACCGTAACACGGTGGCGCCCACTCCCAACTCCCTTAGTCGTCCCAGAAGGATACCATGGTCAATGGTATCGAAAGCTGCTGAGAGGTCAAGTAGCACCAAGATAGAGGAATGACCCCCATCTCGGGCTCGCCAGAGATCATCCATCAGCGCGACCAAGGCAGTTTCAGTGCTGTAGCCAGGCCTGAAGCCAGACTGAAAAGGGTCTAGATAATCCGTTTCATCCAATGACCGCAGGAGCTGACATGCCACCACTTTCTCTACAACCTTTCCCACAAAGGGTAGGTTGGAGACTGGACGAAAGTTCTTTAATTCTGCTGGATCCAGGGAAGGCTTCTAATAATAAAGGTGGGATACAAATAGATAAATTATCAAATAATTTTTTCCTTCATTGCAAAATTGATCTTCCTAGATTCCTAGTGATGAGAGCTTATTCTACAATTTCTTGCCCATATGTGGTAATATTGATTTCATACTGTTCATTGACCCATTAAGACATATTGAGAATATATCTGACGGGTTCAGATCATCTTTGCCTTTGATTTTGAAACATCTTCCTAGTATCTCCTAGTATTACAGCTGTCTCCACTAGACCAGCAACCACCTCAACAATTTTGTCAATGAATGTAGACTGATTTATTCTGTAGCACATTTAACTGACAATATACATCTAGAGATCAAATATTGTTGTAGCAATGTTGGTGAAGAGAGTGCCTTAGAATGGATATGTGACTTCCTGCATCATACAGTTAGCCCACTCGAGGTCTTACATAGCTTTGATTTGGCTATCCTTTCCTCCCTGCCTCAAGCAGGATTTAATTATATTGCATCTCCTAAGCTTTCATATAGTCTAATCCAGGTCTGTCAAACTACCGGCCCACAGGCCGGATGCGTCACATACTGGCTATGCCCACGCCCATTTTAGCGAAGGGGAAAAAAGTCCCAATACATCATGTGACGCCGCCGTGACGATGTGAGTTTGACACCCCTGGTCTAATCCATTTCAACAGATGTAAAGCATAAATATACCATCAGTTGTGGATGAATGAAAAAGTGTAATAACAGAACATTTAGTAACCCTTCTTACTCCATGGAGTAGTAGATTTTTTCCAGATTTTTTCTGGAAATATAAGGAAAGAGAAAAGTTGCTTTCTAGATGTAGTAGTGATGTCGCAGGAGTTAAATGTGACACATACATAGCCACTTGCATTGAATGGTTAACAAATGTTGCTTGATAAGTTTAATCTATGATAAATGGCTTCTAGCTAACTAATAAATTTTAGTTCATCTGTTTGCGTTCTGGTTGATCTTTGTAGCATCCTGGTCTTTGGGATGCTTCAGGACTATTTATTATAGGTTTTTTTTAACTTTCTGAGGTGTTCAATTTGCAATGTTCTCATAATTATGAATAGTTCTTCTAAACAAATAATTTATTTCCACTGAATAAAAGAATAGGAAAGGATGTGGGAGATGATGTGTTTAAGGGCTCCCCAACCTTTGAAAATACATGTGGGATTCTGTGAGTTATGCTCAGAGAACTGTCAACATGGAGATGAAACAGGAGCCACCCCTTGTTCCACTTTCAGCACAGGAACACTAGAAAGTCCTCTGGCATTGAGATTCTTTTCCGATTCTCCTCAATTCATCTCTCATATGCACACAAAACACAAGCATGAGAAGACTCCCTTGTTCCTATTGATACCCCTTGCACAGGGGTGGGTTCTAACTTACCTCGCCGCCAGTTCGCTTCCTCCTGCACTGTGTGGCTGCGTGCACGCTGCGTGGCCACGCTGTGCGGGCGCTTTGCAGGCGCGGGTGCGCATGCGCAGTGCCAAAAACTCTGCAAAACAGTGCAAAACAAGCAAAAAATTCCCTCCCCCCAAAAATCCCCCCCCCAAAAATTACAAAAAAAAGATGGCGGCGTCCATGGACTGACACCGACAGAACCGGCTCCGTGACGTCACCACTGGTTTACTACCGGTTCTATAGAACCAGTGCGAACCAGGAGAAACCCACCTCTGCCCTTGCATCAATTGGACAAGTGGGGAACAATCTCTTGCTGCTTTTCCCCCTGACCAAGAAAGGGTTTCCTGCCGAAGATGGCTGCTTTTGCCTCTGCTTAACCGCAGATAAATAAGGGGTGACAATTTCCCTCTAACCGTATATAAACTAAAGAGACTTTATAACCCAGAGTTTTTTCAGAATTCTCTATTAACATTATTTTCGTGTGGGTTCATTTCTAATGAATGTAAACAGGGCAGGCCAAAAGTGAGCAGCATATTGAGTCCATAGCATGAAACGAAACATTCAGGAACATTATGCTGTTACATAGGTGGCTTCTCTCCTTAGCTGGTGGCAATCCTTGGCATGAAATATTACGAGCTACTTCAGTAGAACTTGACTTTATTACTATCACATTTCAGTTATGCATTCATTAGATACTGGCTAGCATTTTTCATTTTACATTTGCAGGAGACCTTTATCATTGTGCCTTCAGGCAGAATCTCACCTCTGCCTTGCTATTCTGGTCTCTCTTGCTAATTGCTAATTGTTCAGGTTTTTAAACCAGCTTCCCTAATATCTAAAGATATCTCTTTAATTCTGCTAAGTTGTTATCTACCCTACTACCATAAAATCCAAGATGATGTATCAATCTTCTCTTGCATATTTCTACTATTAGTTCTTCAGTTTTGTTCCATTTCAGTCAGGCCAAAGACCAGCATAGTGTGCCTTTTTCCCGCCCCCTCAGAAATTAAGATAATTGTGCAATCAGTTTTTAAAATGTATTAATTTTCTTACTCTTCGGATACTTACTGCCTGAGTGTGGTCTGGCCCCACCTTTTGGTCTTCTGGCTCTGCCCCCAAGCTTGGGGTCCTGATGAGTGCGGTTGGTGGATTAATAGGGAAGATGCCACCACTGTACCATCCTTGCCTTCTGTTTTTTAGTTTTGTATCTACTGTTGATAATATTTTAATATTTATTATTTTTATTGTAAGCCACCCAGAGTTGCTTTGCAGAGTGAGATGGGTGGCATATAAATTTAATAAATAAATAAATAAATACATTTCTAACCCAGTGTTTTTTCAGAGTTCTCTATGATAGGTGACCCTGAGTCATTTTCCATGGGAATTGTGTCATTCTAGCCCTACAGCTGTCAGGCTTCTATGAGCAGGATTTGACTAAATCAACCTCCTTGCACTTCCCATTTTAGCTCGGCTTTTTTCAGCCTGACTTGGCGGAAGACTGCAGACATAGTTCAGTTAACTTTGAATACCTATTGCAAAATTAAACCATACACAGAATTGATTGCCCACTGCAGTCAAAGAAGTCAAAGAATTGGTATATATTCTGAAGCATTTAAACTCAAGGCTTCCTCCTCCTGCTCTCCCAATTTAGGGTTAATTGACATGGTACTTGGTGGCCCTCTAGTCAGGGAATTGTGGCATCTTTACATCCCTAGTCTGGGAACTGCTAGTTAGTTCCTCAACAGCCTCAATCCGTACCAATGAAGTCTCCTATTTCACTAGGTATGTCATGTTCTTCTGTTCCACTTCATCTAACCCTTTATTTTCTTCTTTTTCTTTAAAACCTTCTTTTTCTGGTAGCCTTTCAGGAGGGCTTTCTGCCTTTCATCTAAAAATTCTCAAATTGACCCTAATGAGAAATATCACTTCACCAGACCTTATTATAACAAGCAGTAAATTCATGAACAAGATAAACTGCTTAAATAAATAAATAAATAGATAGATAAATAAATAAATAAGTTGGCTATACAAGGACATTCCTCAAGTCCCTTCATCTTCTCTTCCAACAGAACCGTTGGTTGCACATGTAGTTTATGCTGTCTTCAGGCAGGAAGACAAACATGGCACCCACGCTTGCTGCAGGGTCACTGGAAGAGCTCCTGCAGTGTCCATGGAGGTAGGACATCTAGATGAATCCATCGTCTTCTTCCAATTCCTTTACTAGGGGCCTGTGAGGCATTTTCCTACCTGCCCACAATAATGGTTACTTCATTGTGAGTGCCCACACCTGTAATACAGTAAAACGTTTCTCCAGACCATGATAAATCCAAGAAATTGGAGGTTATAGTAGATTCTTTGCTCTGTGTTAATAACGAATGCTCACGTATTTACATTTGAAGAAATATATTTTACTAAATAGTGAAAATTAAAAAAAAAGGTTAATACTTTGTCCATGGAAGTAACACAGATGTTGCTCTTTGATAGTACATGATTTCCAGGCCTAAAGAAGCACATAAATGCAATATATAGAGACCCAGATTTTTTGCCTCAAACATAGCAAATAGAATAAGATAAAATACAACTAATGTTGAAAGCTATGGAAAGAACTTTTATTCCTTTAAGTATGATTTTATATTTGACAGTACGAATTTACAGTAAACCTGTTTTGGGATGTTTTGATTCTGATGTAGCTATCTTTTAAAATTTCTATAGAACAAAATAGCTTAACTTAGATAAAAGTGCTTCTTGGTAGTTTCCATTCCATTTAATCACATATAGTAGTTTGGTCCTGATGCCATTGTTGTCCAGGTTTCACACTTGCTAGAGGTTTTGGAGGAATCAACTGAAGTCCTAGGTGCGTAACCATCTTAATATGAAATAGATAGACTTTGAAATAAGATTGTTGCATATTGTATTAACATGGGATTAATACAACATAAAATGTTGTATATACTTGATGTTTGAAGGTGCAGTTTCAAAGCTGGAATATTAATTCACCTTGTTTAAGTGCTTTTATCATTTCCATACTTTGAGTTACAGTCTGTAGATTGTTGGTGTAACTAGAGAGCATTGCTGGTAAAGTTTGCGTTATGTTCTTCTTCAGTGTATCCCAAACATTTCAGGACATAAAAAACAGAATTTTTCATGTATGAGAAATGCCCAAAATAATTATTATACAACATTGGAGTCACATATGATTTATAGTAACAGATTCTTGATATGTGTAGTCTCTCAACATTTGAATTATAATTTATAATATTATTATAATTTATTTATATTTATTAAAATGTATTATTTTACAAAGAAAGGTGGCTGAAAGAGGGCTGAAACATTTTGGGAATCTGAGGGGGGAGGGGTGCTTTACCTTATGAGATCAGCTTCCAGCTATCACAACAACCTTGTTTATGTGGGTATTTTTTTCTTTTTTAATTGGTTTGATGCAATAAACATATTTCCTTAAAAACGAATACACATATAGGAATACAAAGCATACACATACACAGAATGAGGTCAGGCCTAAGACATTTACTGGCTGAAGTGGAGCAGCTAATAGATCCCATTCTATATTGGCTGATTATACCTGATTATTGTATAAAAGTTCTATATATTTATTTATTTCTTCATTCATTTGTTCATGCACCATCAGACTCCAGACAAACAAGTATGAATAATATTGATGCATATCTCCTTTTTGTAACCCTTGCAAACATAATTTGAAAAGGTCACCCTCCTTTAGCTTCATTTGTTTACTTTTTGTATGATTATTAGTACAGCAGCCCTAAAATGATTTACATTGGAGTACTCCACTAACTTGGGCTTACTCCCAAATCAGCCTTTATAGGAGGACAGCCTCGTAGCTTCCTGTGTTTATATATTTTAAAAAGGAATTCAGTTGTAAGTGTGAGTACAACTACAGACTATTATCATTCTTTCCCCATTTCCTTCCTTCCTTTTTTGAATAGCATTTACATTAAAAAACACAACTCAAATTCCTGAAAAGCATCACCAATATATAACTGTGCATACCTATCCATCAATGTGCATATCAATAGATTTTATAAAAACTTTTAAATATTACTACACAATGGGAGTGATGCATGGGGTTTTCTTCCTCCATTTAGTATTAGCTGCTGAAAAAAAATGATATAGGTCATAGTTTACATCTATGTGATCAAAATTTGGTTAAATTGGAAGCAGGGTTCTTACAAATCAAAATAGGATTAGGGAATTTCTTTGGGTTGGTGAGTATATTGTAATTTTTAGAGGTTGGCGTGAACTGTCTCACTCGATGATTGTCATGTGGCAGCAGAGACCAGCCTATTAAAAATAACTTCCACATGGCAGGTAGGTAGCTACAAAATGGCCCTTTGTCAAAAAGTGAAGTAACGTACCATGCCATTTCCTCTAAGTTTGCAGATGTTGTTTGTGCCCTCAAATCCTTGCCTGGGTCATTCTGGGGCAAATGAACATGTCCAAAACAAAATGATGGGTAGTTTTTCACTATTTTTATTGTCTAAGAATGCCTTTAAGCACCCTTGTAGGGCTTATAGGATTGTTAGGAAAAAAAATCCTATGTGGAATTTAAAGGTATTTTTGCAGTAACAAAATGCTGGAACCTGAATGTTTGGTTTGTTCTGCAAAGCATTAATTTCCTAAGCTAAAAGCTGTTTTTTAAAGCCTGATGGTCGGCAGCAAAGAGGATTTGGTAGCTTTGGTAGTGTCTGGGGCCAAGCAGTTTCTATTTGAGAGCTAGGGTGTCATTTTGAATGGTCAACTACAGGTAGTCCTCCACTTATGCCCACAGTTGGGAATTTCTGTTGTAAATTGTTGAGGTTATATGCTGAGTTCCTGGTTTTAGGGCAATATTATAGCAGTCGTTAAACAAATCATGTGGTTGTTAAATGGATCCAGCTTCCCAATGTGTGATTTTGCCATAAATCAGCAAGAAAGGTCACAAATTGTAATCAGTGACTTTAGGATGCTGCAACCAGTCAAATGCGAGCTACAGTAGTTGCCAAGTGCTCGAATTGTGATCACGTGACGGTGATGATGATGTGACAGTTCTAGCACTCGCACTAGCAATAGCACTTATATACCGCTTCACAGTGCTTTGCAGCCCTCTCTAAGCAGTTTACAGAGTCAGCTTATTGCCCCCAACAATCGGGGTCCTCGTTTTTACTGACCTCGGAAAGATGGAAGGCTGAATCAACCTTGAGCCGAATTGAACTGCTGGCAGTCGGCAGAATTAGCCTGCAATACTGTATTCTAATCACTGCACCACCACAGGACGGTCACTTTTTCCAGGACTTGTAATTTTGAGTGGTTATTAAACTTACAGTTGTAAGTTAAGGACTGCCTGTATTCTGCAATATTCTTCCATTCTTACTATTGGCTTACATTCTGAGCAAAGCTTCAGTGCAGTTCCTGAAAGGAGAAAAATATTCAAATTATATATAAGTCAAACAGAATTAATACTAAGGTTAAATAGGAATAAACGTAATTGTTTTAAAGATTAATAACCATGGTAATTTTAATCAAAACCAGATGTTTTCTTGTTAGTTTAAATAAACATAGTTGAGTTCTTTATTTCTGGAAGAACATTTAAAATCGGCACCACGTGTTTTTCTTACTCTTAGATACTTCCAACTGCTCAGCGTCTACTTGATGAGCTGCTATCCTCTCAGTCCACTGCCATCAACACTGTATGTGGAGCCCCAGGTAATAAGCAATGCTGTGGATTTTTATTATACTAAAGAAGTAGAATCCAAACAATGGCTTTCAAATATGCAAATAAATTTAGTTTCGAAAGCGGTAGCGCTTTAGGCTGCCTATAACTAAAAAGCATAGAGGTGTAGCAGATGAAGTATACCTGATCATGATTCTCTTGAGTTGTTCATATGAAACTTTCCCTCTATTAAGTAGTAGGAAGGTATGTTGTATCGAGTTTCAAGTATAAGTTTCAGTATTTCTGTGGTAAAATTAAGGCTCACTACTTGTTTTACCTGCAACCTTGAGTAGAGGGGGAAACAAACTCTTTGGAACAACTGAAAGAATGTATCTGCTTTTTCCTAAGATCCTACTGCTGGTCCATCTGCCTCCGATCAAAGCACCTGGTACTTGGATGAATCTACATTAAGTGACAACATAAAGAAAACTCTTCACAAATTTTGTGGTCCCTCTCCTGTTGTATTTAGGTAACTTACATTTTCTTCTTCCTTTACAATTTGTGCAGATTTGCAAAGTCAGATGCAAACGTCAGCACCTTGCCTCTCCGGACTCTGTTTGTTTTTGTAGCTTTAGAAAGACAGTAAAAGATAATGGTTTTTTTTAATTGTAGGTGGAGAGCTATGTATATTTGATCAGCTGTAAGTTGTATACAAATAGTCCTTGATATATATAGCCATTCATTCAGCAACTGTTTGAAGTTATGATGCTGCTGAAAACGTAAACTTGTGGGTGGTCTCTGAAGTTACAGCATTGCAGCATCTCTGCAATCACATGATCAGAATTTGGGCTCATTCACATTTATGACCACAGGAACTCCTTCACCTGCGTAACTCCCCCCCCCACCCATCTTTGCCCTTTTGGGAGCCCTGTAGTCCGCCACATATTTCTACTGCAGCTTCTAGACGTATGGACTGCCACTACCGTTTCCCAGAGCTGACCTTCGCCATCTTGTTCCTCCTGCTGGATCCAGCAGAGGGTGCAGCTCTGGGATGAACAAACCGTTATGCAAAGCATTCAGGCTGAACAGGAAGAATGTAGAAGCTAGGAATCCCAAGGAGATAGCAGCCAAAAAAGGAACCTGAGTTGAGGGATAAATGCTTAGCAGCAAAAACACAAAAGTTTGTATGAAAACATCCTCTGGGTTTTGCTCTATAGCAATTTTGTACAAGACAGCTATAATGTTTTTAGACATGCAGTCTAAAAAATGCTTGACTTTTGCATTAAGCACTGTTTGTGACAAGATTGCCTAGCCACTGAGAAGACATATAATGTCTCTTGTTTTTGAAAAGGAGACACTAAATTTGGGTCTCTCCAACCTCTGAATCATTCTCTCTATTCAATGGTCCAGTTTGAAGATCATGATACCAGGGTAATGTGGGTCATAAAAACAAAGGAATCCCCTGTCTCCCTGGAGTACTGGAAAATTCTTCTTTCATATTGATCCTAAAGGAACTCCTGCCATTGAGGCTGCAATTCCTACCTGCTCTCAAAAGATGAGATTCAAGAAGCCCTGTGGTTTCTAAAACAGCTATTGTGCTATTTCAAATTTCCTAGTAGGTATAACAGATCTGAGCTACCTCTAGTCCAACAAATCCATCAGGTTTCCTATTTTAGATGAAAAAAATTACACTACATTGGATTCATTCAAAGTTGTTCAATATAGCTGTTACCAGTAATAAATGTGGCTCTTTGTCTTGGCTCATGGGAGAGTGAGTGAACTGCTCAGTAATTTGCTGTGACCAATTTTTGAGGAATTTTAGAGACTCGCTTCTATTCAGTGTAATTTGCCACAATTAGTGGAACTTTCATCCACTAATAAGTACTAATGTGCCTTTAGTACTTATTTGTCCAGTTAAATGAACTGTTATTCTACTTTTACAGCATAAGGATATAGACAGAATTCTTGAAACCAGTTTTAGAAGGGGTCCTGGAAAGACACCTGCTAAATCTCCTGGTCGTTGGCCTACTTTATAGCTATGTAAAATATTGGAGGAGTTTGTTTGAAATTTTAAGATTTAGTATCAATAGTATGTGGATGACACGCAGTTATGTCCATGTGTATATTTTCAAATTGAAGCCTGCATGTAGATCTTATATAGTATTTTGATGCTGCAGTGTGTTTGGGGAAAAGTGCTATGAGCAAAGCCGAAAATGGCTGTGTTGAGAATATAACCTACGTTTTTCTTAAATCTCATCCATATTATTTCACAATGTTGATGTTCCTTATGCAGTTCAAAGGGGAAACTAATTTTAAAACGACAAAATTTAATTTGGATGAAATGACTACATTAAACAACAATTGAAGGAGAGGATTGAAGTGACACAAAAAGATTTGGTGGGAGGGAGTTGCCATACATTTGGTGGCTGACCTCTTGTCCTTCTTTTTTGATATTACTAAACAGTGTTAGACTGATAGCACAGATGGATTAGGGAGATAAAATCTATAAAGAAATCCCCTACATTCAGAGTTTCATAAATTATTATCCTATGTCCAAGC
Organism: Thermophis baileyi; assembly: GCA_003457575.1. NCBI lineage: Eukaryota > Metazoa > Chordata > Lepidosauria > Squamata > Dipsadidae > Thermophis > Thermophis baileyi. Next base: position 768,786 of record QLTV01004250.1, on the reverse strand, counting down.
ATCAGTTTGAAGTTCTCCCACCCCCCCCCCCCCCCCCCGCTTTTTCCAACTGCACAGTGATGTGAATTCCATGTACCTGTCCTCTACGGAACCCCCAGCTGCTGCTGAGTGGGCCTGTCTGTTACGCCCCCTGAGAGGGAGAGAACCTGAAGGCATATGGAACCTGCTTTCAATTGTACGTGAGATGTTTAAGAGACGGGATACCAATGCAGCTCCTCTTCTGGAGATCCTGACAGACCAGTGTCTAACATACGAACAGGTATTATTTCCTTTGTTAAATAAATTCTCACAGAAACTTGTTTATGGGATAGAATGGTCATGTCGCTTATCTAGAAATTTTAAGGAAAGTGAAGAGTTAGACAAATGCCTAACAGTACAATAATATAGTGTTAGGACAGAGGTGGCTATCCCACTGTACACCATCAATTCCTCTGAACACCATCAATTTCCATTTCTAGAATTTATCCAATTTTTGGTGGTTTATTTTTTAAATGTGTTTAGCCAAAAAAGAGGCAGTAATTGAAATACTATCTTTGTAAGGCTCTATTGCATATATATTCAGCCTATGTTTTTCTGTGATGGTGCTATTTTTGGCCAAATAAAGCAGGAAATTGGTGTGTTTTAAGATTCATGGAGGCAAAGCACTGATTTTTGGTCTCTAATCCCACAAAAGAGAGTGAAAAAATTCAATTCGACTGACTTGGTATAGTATAGCAATGAGATCATAAAAAATAATAGTACTGCTCTGTGTTGCAGTCGTCAGATTGCACTTAGAATGTTATGCCCAGTTCTGGTTTTCTCAGTATGAGAAGGACACTAAGGAACTGGAAAGAATGCAGAGGATGGAGGAAAATTGTGATGGGGAGGAGAGCTAAACCCTAAAATACATGGTAAAATAACTTTGAAGCTAAAGTTGAGATTGTTTAAGAGAGACATGAAAGCAGTCTTCTAACATTTGAAGAACTGTCATGGGAAGAGGATATGGATTTATTCTCCATAACATTTGAAGGTAGAATAAAAACTGATGATGGATGGAAGCTAAACATGGAAATCCATACTCAGGAAGATTTTTTTTTATTGCGATAGCTATAAATAATGGAACAGCCTACCTCCTAGAATAGAGTATGGATGTTCCACTATATGAGATTTCCAAACATTAGCTGGATATCCATTTGTCTGGGATGACCTGAGAATTCCTACCATGAGCAGGTGGTTGGACTAGAAGAGACTTCCAACTCTGTGATTTATAATGTGTTGCACATGTTTCTGACAATAGTTAGAATCGAAGAATCATGTGCAGTCCACCGGATTAAGAAACAATAAGTATGAAGTTTGAGCATCTGACATTCTGTATCATTTGTCTACAGATAACTGGCTGGTGGTATAGTGTAAGGACATCTGCATCCCATAGTAGTGCAAGTGGGCACACTGGCAGGGGCAATGGCCAGTCAGAAGTTGCTGCTCATGCTTGTGCAAGTATGTGTGATGAGATGGTGGTTCTTTGGAGACTTGCTGTCTTGGATCCAACCATCAGCCCTCATCGGTAGGTGTAATTCTGAAAGTCCATAACAAAGTTGACCTTGGATGGATACTTGCCTATTATTTAATGGATACTTACCTACCTTACTTACCTTAATGGATACTTGCCTATTATTTTTATTGTAATGTTCGTATCCAGTTTTTTTGCTTGATTGCATCTTACTCCAAACATGGATGGGAGTTACATGGCATTGAAATATTCTAAAAACTTTCATGCCAGGTTGCCACTTTAACCTGCGCTTTCTTGAATTCGTGTTCTAACTATTCGTCCTTCAAATACATAGTCATAATGAGTAGTACTGTATTTGCTCTCATGTTTTCTATAAAAAGGTTTGCTTTATATTTTTCTCAAGCATGTTTTAAATTTTTAATTAAAACCACTATCTTACTTTTGAAGACCTATAACTTACAACTGACAGATCAGCAGAGACTGGATATGGTCACTGTTCACTGTTATCTTTTTACTAGAAACGACCACGTGTATGAGGTCCTTGGTGCTCTCTGAGCTTGGTTGTTTTCTTGCAGACATTTCATTACCAAAACTAGATAACATCATTAATGCTAGTGCATCATCAGACTACATGTATTATCTGCATCTTTTGTCAAAAGATGCACACTAATGTACAGAAATGTAGGCATCATGTTCAAATTGTATGATTCAATGAATTCCTAAGTAAGCAGCAGCCATTACAATTTCGGTAGACGTTGAAGTTTGAATGCATACTTATTATTTATGTGCAGTTATTTGCAAATTCAACTTAAGAAAATGGTGAATATAACAGATGCAAAAGTTTGGACACCATTCCAGTCATCATTTTGTAACTCCTCACCTTCTAAATGTTTCCTTTAGGCAGCTAAGGTCTTGCTTGTGGAATTTCCCCCTACTTGTCCTTGCAGAATCCTTCTATGAAATATTCCTAGTTTTCCCAGGATGCATTTCACCACACAGTGAAATGTGTTCCTCCACAGATTTTCAGTAATGTTCATATCTGGGGACAGGGCAAGTAAGACAACAATCTGAAAGATACCTCCAAAACAGAGCATGAAAAACTCTTTTAAAAAAGATAAGTGTTTTGGAGTGACTTGAACAATCCTCACTTTTCAATTTTGTGAAAATTTGCGGGACAATATCAAACATGGAGTGTATTCAATGGGACCTAAGAATATTTCCCTTGAATTTCTTTGCCAAACACAATAGACCAGGGGTCCCCAACCTGTGGGCCGCAGCCCACTAGTGGGCTGTGAGGGGTTTGCAACCAGGCTGTGGAAACGGCTGGCGAGTGTGCACACGCATCCTCCCTTATGCGAGCAGCAGACAAGCACATGGGCTCCATTTAAGTGAACGGCAGGCGCGCATGCAGGCCGCTCGCGCAAATGGAGCTGCATGTGTGCACTCTTGCCAGCAGCTCGCGTGGAACCGTCCCCTCTCCTCCCGCCACGGGTCCGCAAAGCTGGAAATATTGGAGAATTATGCAATAAACTGTATATAGGCAATTCAATAAACTGCTACTAGGATCGGTGTTAGGAATTTTCATAGGAGTTTTGATCATTTGAGGCTTTTTTCTGTGACATAAAAATGAAATTAAGTATTAAGCGTATTAGAATATTAGAGTTCTGATAAAATGTAAGTGTACTTGATTAACAAGAAATTAAAAGAAATTGTGCTGTTAATGGGTCACTTTTGCCTCTTACTTGTTTCTTTCCTTCCATACTGCTAGGCGAAGGGACTTGTGCACGCAGCTAAGGCAGTGGCAGTTGAAGGTAATAGACAATGTCAAAAGAGGGCAGCATAAGAAGTCTCTTGAGAAGTTATTCCATGGATTCAAACCAGCTGTGGAAGCTTGCTACTTCAATTGGGAGGAGGCATATCCTATTCCAGGCATCACCTACAGCAGTGCCGACAAAAAGAACTCCTTTTGTTGGGTTAAGGCCATCCAGCAGAGGAACTGCAGGCCACCGTGTATAGAAAATTTTTCTGACGCAGGGAGAGGCCATGGAACAGATGCTGTGGGGACATGTTTGCAGCTAGGAGACAGGTCACGACTTGTCTCCCAGGAGCCAGCTGTGCGCCCCAAAGAACTTATTGGGAAACGGAAAGTTGTGTCTGAAGGCCCCCAGCGGGTTCTGAGAAGACTTTCAGCAGAAGGTGATAAAGCTTCATACAAAACAGCTGCAAACAAGGGCAAGCTTCCGGTGGGAAAGAACTTAGCCAGCAAACATGGTGGGAAGCGTCGTATGAGCAGCGAAGACAGTTCTTTGGAGCCGGACTTGGCTGAATTGACTTTAGATGACAGCAGTCTGGCTCTTGGAGCAGAGGCCAGCAATACATTCAGCTTCACAGACAGCCCGTTGAGCAGAAGCTACAGAGATACTTTTGAGGATGATGGTGGAGTGTATTTCTCGGAGGCAACCGAGCCTACCCTCAGAAGCAGTCCTTCCACAAAGAAACTTGCAAAGGAGCCCGTGGAGGAAGTGGGCAGTGGAGAGGATGACCTCCATGGCCCTGAGGAAAGTAGTGCTGGGGTACGTTCAAAGCCAAAAGAGGTGGAGGAAAATGGCGCTGCTGGAGGAGGAGGAGAAGAGGAAGAAGATGATTATCAAGTGTATTATTTAAATCCCCAGGAGGTGGCTAAGGAAGAAGACGAGAAAGCAGAGGGTGGGGTTGAAGAGGAACAAGACATGTTTGCTGGAATAAAACCCTTGGAGCAAGAAAACCGAATGGAGGTAGGCCTGTAAGCTCCTGACTCATCCACCCCCTTTATTTTAGGCTCCTGCAAGTATAGGCTTCTACTGGGGGGAATGAAAACATTTATCTTATTATATAACAGTGAAGGACTATTAAACTAAGATAACAGCTTTATAAATAATATTTGGATCAATATTGATAATTTATTCTTCTGCGTGTAAACATTTATCTGTAGCACTTGGTCGAGGAAAAAGGAATAGAATGTAATTCAGGCATATTTTGCATAATAATAATGTATAGCATGCTGTGTTATGTCAGCCATTTTGACAAGACACTAGGATTAACTAATGAAAGGTGCAAAATTTGGTGGTAGGATACACGTTTAATGCAGAAGTTCTGAGTCGCATCCCTTGTATCTGCATTTCCAAACGGATCTTGCCTAACTGAACTTCTGCTTGAGATTTTAAACTATCAGTCAGACTACAAAGCATTGAGCATGTGGATCATATAAGGCAGCATCATGTGTTTATCTCAGTTTGTTTCTTGCCTCACATGGTAGCCATTGAGTACCTTTCCTGTGTTGGACCTGAAGAGTCACACACTCCAAATGTGGTGCAGGTAGGGGTTGGTAAGGGAGTGCAAGGAATGTTGGGCATTTCTCACAAGTGGCTAGATTTTACTGGGGACTTGGAGAAAGTTGAGTTATTGTTTTGTGATATGCTTATTGGAGGCCTTAACAAACACGATAGTTGTAATCTATTTCTCACATGGGAATGGCAGTAAGAGTTGCCATGAGTTTCAGCAGTGAAGTTCCTAGGCCCCTAAGACTAAAAACTGAGAGCAAAGGAAGCAAGAATTAGACTGGTTTTGCTGCAATTCTCAATTTACAGATCCTGTTTGCCTGCGCAGAGGCTCTTCATGCACATGGCTATAGCAGTGAAGCTTGTCGTCTCACTGTTGAACTTGCAAAAGACTTACTGGCTAACCCTCCTGATCTCAAAGTGGAGCAACCCCCAACCAAGGTATAATACTGATAGAAACATAGTTTAAATGGGAAGACCGGGGTTGGACAATAGCTAGTAGGAGATTTAGATGTGTGTGTTGCTGTGGATAATGTTAAAGATGTAATAAGCATAAACCCTTACTTTGAAGCACCACTTGGTAGTTATGCTGTGATATTTTGAGATAATTGACTGCATTCCTTTTGATGTGCATCCCCCATCCTCTGTTGTAATCCTTTCTGTCCAAATTCTCCACTCTGATGGCGGTGGGGAAACAACAGGTCAGCTGCAGAACAACCTGTACTGACTATAATGGTTATCTCCTGCCTTAACCATGGGGGGTTGGGGGGTTGGACTAGAAGACCTCTGAGGTTCCTTCCAGCCCTATGAATCTATGTTTTCTATGTGAAGGCTGACTAGGGGAAAGGATGCATCTTCTGAAGAGCTTTGACTCATTTTTTTTTTGCCAACTGTTACAGAATGATGTTGTTCAGTGTGGGATAATGGGCTTGAAAGAAACAGAAAGTTGGGAGTAAGAATAGCTGTTGCAGGGGAGAGGAGGAAGCAGCTGGACTCCCTCAAGGATTGTGTGTTGGGATTAAAAAATGAACAAGGAAAGGTGTATGGTGAGGATTATATGATTTTGGATGACAAAGGTACTGAAACATTGAAGGAACTTTTGAATTCTAGTGCAAGGTGTGATTGAACCTTAAAACAAAATAGCTGAATCAGTAAAAATGCTTTTTGATATAAATAGGAACACCTCCCCCTCATTTTGCCATAAAGGTTTTTTTCTTCTTCTGTTCAATTGCGTCCAATTCTTGGAAACTCCCTTCACAAATTTGCCATGGCCTCTCCCCCAAGGGCTGAGAGAGGGACTTCCCCAGGGCACCCAACTGGCTTCGTGCTCAAAATGGGGCCCAAGCTCACAATCTCCTGGTTTCTAGCCTGATGTTTAACGACAACACCAAGCAGCCTCTCAAAAAGTATATTAGAAAATAGTGAATACTGAATATATGACTGCAAGTAATGCAATATATGAAGAATTGGGTGATTACTCCATATTACAGAGTTACTCCATTCCACATCAAATTGTTGAGCTGTGGTTCTGAGGAGCATCTTTTTTATCACCTTGTAGAAAAAAGAAATCTCACATTGCTTATTTATTCATTGAAACACACTTATGTCCTATCCTTATTCCAAGGACAGACGGGTATATTTGATTCTCATATCTTTTTATTCCTAAAACATCTATTGGTTAAAGCAGCGGTGGGTTGCTCCCGGTTTGGCCCGGTTCTATGAACCGGTAGCGGCGGCGGTGGGAGGCTCCGCCCACCCGCCTGGGACGCTTCTGCGCATGCGCGTGCATGAACCGGTAGCAACGGGTTTTAGAACCCACTACTGGGTTAAAGTATATGAGGGTGTGAAGGTAAAACATTGGGAAGTATAAATCAGAATTGCTCGCTAAAATGGATTGCAAATTTTAGAGAGTTTTTTCCTTTAAATTTATGCTTTGTCTACAAAGTTGCTTTATTAAAAAAAACAATATTTCTTTAATGATGCTGAAGCTGAGTATACTTCATAAAGTTTCTATTGGCTCATTTCGTTTTATGTATGGATTTTTCCTTACATAACCACCTTGGGATGGTTTCTAGACACTAGACTGAATTTGCCCTGATGGGGTACAACTAAAATCAGTAGAATTTCAGCTGAGACTAGGAAATCAAATTTGTTTGTATTTTAATATGAATGAAGCTAATTACTCAGTTGTAGTTGCTCTGTATTTTGAAATGCACTTCTCTGATTATAAATATGCATGTCAAATATGTACGTTAAAGATGTGTAAAAGGGTAAAGATTCCCTTAAGTCAAGCCAAACAACATGGAAAAATGCAGCTGCGTTTCTTCTTAAATGTTCTTCCAGTTTCCTAGTGTTGTCTGTAGTCTGGGATATCCTGATCATCTCCCTTTCAGATCCGTGTCTAATCCTGCTCAGCCAAGAGTAGTTAGCTGCTGCTTATGACTAGGCATATATTAAGGAAAAGGACTGGCAAGAACCCACATTTTTATACATCTAAGATGGCATATAATTGAAATCAGTTCCTAGGCGTGCTTATTATTTGTAAATTGTTTTTTTTTATAGAATAAAGCGCAGAAAAATTCACATTCAGCCTTCTAATTCTCCATCCCACAGGGAAAGAAAAACAAAGTATCTACCAGCAAACAGACTTGGATGGCAACAAACACTTTATCCAAAGCTGCTTTTCTGCTGACTGTACTGAGTGAGCGGCAGGAATATCACAATCTCGCTTTCCAGATTGGCATGTTTGCTCTGGAGTTACAGAGGCCGCCAGCATCTACCAAGGCCCTGGAGGTATGTATAGGATGGCTTTGGAGCCTTATTTAGCACTTTCATGGGGGGGGGGGAGGAAATTGCGTACCTAGAGAACCCTGAAGATAATGAAACTGACTGAGGTTTTGGTTTTGCACCTCTAGCTCTTGGTTCAAATTGTTTGGCTGAAATAATTTCCCCTAAACTCTAGATAAAAAAAACTAGTATGCAATTGTTGTAATAGTATTACAACAGGGTGACTTTTTTTTACAGCCCACAGTGATACAGTATAAGTAGTCCTTAACTTATGACCACAACTGTGTCTGGAAAACTTATTTTTGAGGAGTGTGGTCATTAAATGAGACATCACATGACTGTGACCCATGACCTTCTCTGCTACCTTCCCCGCTGACTTTGCTTGTCAGCAAATGGCAATCACGTAACTGCAGGATACTGCAGTTGTCATAAATGCAAGCCAGTCGCCAAGTACCCAGATTGTGATCACATGATCGCAGGGACACTGTGATGGTCGTAAGTGTGAGGACCAGTCATAAGTTACTTTTTACAGTGCTGTCAAACAGTCGCTAAATCATACATCAAGGACTACCTGTATTGGTTTTGGTAGAATCTGTTAGCTGGTTATTTTATTTACTTTCCAAAATGTGCAGTTCCAGGTGCATATTCTTCACAGACTTACATAGACTTTTATATGGCTCTGCAGAGGATCAAGGATTGAGTTTTGTCCCCAAAGTTAGGGAATTTCTTGGCAGCCTTCACTGGATTAAAAACAGCCCTGTCAGCCTGAGGCAAGGATTCTTACACATCACTACAAAGCATTTTTTCTTAATGTTATTATCCAGTCTGTGTACAATAATGTGTTTCTTAAAATAAAAGCCTTGTGCATATTTCTCCCTGATCCATATCACGCAGGTCAAGCTGGCATACCAGGAGTCTGAGATCGTGGCCTTGTTGAAGAAGATCCCACTTGGCTCTAGCGAGATGAATACTATTCGGGGGAGGGCTGAAGAGCTGAGGGAAGGAACACTGTGTGATTACCGCCCTGTCCTGCCTCTCATGCTGGCTAGCTTCATATTTGATGTCTTATGTGCGCCAGGTAAAACCCCTGCATATTTACCCAAAGAGAAAGCCCCTTGGGGAAAGGTTTGCTCGTCCCTCTACACTTTCAGAGCAATTTCCTCAGTCCATTCATTTATGTCTGTTGGTTCATGTGTCCATGAGAACTTCGTGTTTTCTGTAAGGTTAAAAAAATATACCGGCTCCACTTGGTTTAGACCAAATGCTCACATGTGAAGGAGCTGTGGAGGTCCTGAGCTTAGCCTTAATCACAAAGCCTGGAGTATGCAATTAGCCTATCTGAATAGGGGATTGTTAGTCAGTCTCTAAAACTTCATTAACTATGCCCTAATATTAGCAACAGACAGCCCTCTTATAAATTACTCTACAGAAACTTTGGGGTACAAACTAATTTATCCCTGTTGCTGGCCTGAATCTGATGGGAGTCAAAGTATTCAGTGGGCACCAGGGGAGACAAGGTTGCTCTAATTTACAGGTGTTATGCCCAGCTTCTTAAAGCAGATGGTCAGTTTCGGTGACTACCTGCTGAATCGCTACTACAGGTTTTTCCCCCAGATAAAGCACCAAATCTAAGACCATATTTTACAGCTCTGAGGAAGTCAGAACAATGCACTCTTCCTTGTGGTGACTGCAGTCCTCTTTTCATTCTGAATTACCAGCTGTGCCATGCGTTAAATTACAATTAGAGTTGTACAAAAAATGTCTTCAGGAGGATAAAGTGTCTCAATATGGTACTGAAGAAAATTTGATCATGTTGGTTTAACTGTAGCGATATTGTACAAGTTGTTAAAATACAATATTTGCACTGGTTTTTTCTTTACCAGTCCAGGCAATGTTTATTCTCTGTAGAGCTAATTAATATCTCTGTTCCTGTCCTAGTGGTTTCTCCTACAGGGTCAAGACCCCCAAGCCGTAATTGGAACAATGAAATGCCTGGAGATGAAGAACTTGGCTTTGAGGCAGCCGTGGCAGCACTTGGTAAGTGCTTAGTTTCCCCCCTCCCTCCACAATTGCTCCTATAATTTAAAAAGAGATCCTGCCCATGTTCTTGCATCACCTAAATAGAATTGAAATAATGGAAAGCCCGGGCACCAGAAGCAGGTACTCTTTTTAAATGAAATCTTAGGAGAAAATGCCTTTGCCCTAGTAGGAATCTTTTCGTATTTACATAAAGTAGGACGACATCCTTGGATTCTGCTTTGCAGGCATGAAGACAACAGTGAGTGAAGCAGAACATCCACTTCTGTGTGAAGGGACTCGGAGAGAGAAAGGGGATCTCGCTTTAGCCCTGATGATCACTTACAAGGATGATCAGTCTAAACTCAAAAAAGTAAGTTATTTTTAGAAATGTTTAGAAATGGAACATCTTTCGTTCATTTTTAAATAACTAAGCTTTTCAGAGTTTCTTGGAAACCAACTAACTTTTGCAAGACTTTTCAAGATTTACAATACCGTTTGATGTGTACATGTGTGAGAGAGAGAGTCTAATCAGGGTGGATGCTGTGTGAGTTGCCCCCGTGTGTTTCCCTGTAATGCACCTGTATGTTTCTGTGTGCATGTGTGCATTGGGAAGCATGGGGTGAGAAATATATACTCTACTTTGATCATGAGACCACGAAAAGGGTGCTTAGAACGGAAGAGTTAGCAACTGCTGCTGAACCTGTGGCCCAAATAATGTCTTTGCAGTCTTTTCCAACCATCAGATTGGTTTGGCTTATGTTTCTTTTACTTTTTTCCCACTATGCCCAAAAGTTATCCTATAGAATAGAATAGAATAGAATAGAATAGAATAGAATAGAATAGAATAGAATAGAATAGAATAGAATAGAATAGAATAGAATGCAAAATAGAAGAATAGAATAGAATAGAATAGAATAGAATAGAATAGAATAGAATAGAATAGAATAGAATAGAATAGAATAGAATAGAATAGAATAGAATAGAATAGAATGCAGAATGAATAGAATAGAATAAGAATAGAATAGAATAAGAATAGGATAGGATAGAATAGAATAGAATAGAATAGAATAGAATAGAATAGAATAGAATAGAATAGAATGCAGAATGAATAGAATAGAATAAGAATAGAATAGAATAAGGATAGGATAGGATAGAATACAATACAATACAATACAATACAATACAATACAATACAATAGAATACAATAGAATACAATAGAATGCAGAAAGAATAGAATAGAATAGAATAGAATAGAATAGAATAGAATAGAATAGAATAGAATAGGATTCAGAATAGAATAGAATAGGATTCAGAATAGAATAGGATTTAGAATAGAATAGAATAGAATAGAATGCAGAATGAATAGAATAGAATAAGAAAATAGAATAGAATAGAATAGAATAGAATAAAATAGAATAGAATACTTCATTGTCACTTTGAATGTATGCTAATCTGCATACATTAAAATGAAATTTCGTTGCCTACAGCTCTCAAAGGGTCACCAGCTCCAATATACACTACATAACCATGACAGAATAAATAAACACAAAATTATGCATATACCCACACATATTATATGACACAGAGAAACAACACAGTCTAGTTCAGATGTGTACATGTACATGGTGAGAAAAACGAATCTTGCGAGTTTACCAGACGGAGGGCATAGGGAACAAAGCTGTTGCAGAATCTGCTAGTCCTGCTAGATAGAAAGAGTCTGTATTTCCTTTTCATAATGTATTTCCAGTACTCTAGTAATATGGAAAGAAGAAAAAGAACAAAAAAAAGTGAGGAAGGAGCGATTAGATCAGTCTACCCCAGGAACTTAATGGATCCACTGGGATTTCACAGAGTATTTGAGGAGTTTAAGATCTGGTGAGCAATTTGATCAAGATCCACTGGAATAAGAGAGGAACAAGGAAACTTGCACTGGAGTGGCCTCTTCTCTCTCACAGAACTGCTGCAGCTCCTTGCCTTCCAGAATAGCTCATGGAAATGAAGAACAGAGGACCTAACCAAATCATTATTGGAGGGGAAGACTCATCAGGAATCTAACGACACTGGCAATCAGTGGCAAAAGGGACATACTTTGCTGCTCTTAACTATATTTGCTGAATGTTATCCAGAAGCCCCTTTTTAAGATGACATTTCCCCTTTTAAGGAAGAATTCTTGCAGCTGTTGGCAAATAAAATTGGTATAAATAAATAAATAACCAAACAAATTTATAAATAAAATTATAAAATGGAGTTGAGTTCTAGTTGGACAGAGTTAGGGTTGGAGATGACAGGAGCTTTGTTTGAGGTGATCTGGGCACTGAGGAATCAGGGCTATCTGTAGTGTCCAGTTTGCCACTCAATTGGATCTCTGCCCTTCATGGTTGGTTAAGATTTCTTGCAAGGTGACAGGAGGTTGAATTCAAGCCATAGTATTTTTAGAGGGAGAATGAGGTGCAATTATTTTGGTAATTTTAGACTGGCCTGCAATCTTCTCTTTTTAGAAGTGGATTATCTGGGTCTTCGGCTGTTGGATTTCAGGCCAAAATCCTGCTCCAGGCCTGGATGCAAGAATGGTCCTCTACTGCTCCTCCAGAGTGTCACAGCATTCCCTGCTTTACAGCTGATCCAGTGACTGAAGGCTATTGGGAGAAATGGGCTCAAACTGAATTCACCCAAGGCAGAATGGCTTGAGGTTTTGGGTAACTGATTCTAAGGAAATTGCCCTGATTTGTAGCTCTTACTCAATCAGCAGGCTACAGTTTTTATTTTTATTCAGTTAAATTGTATGTACAAATCGTGGTCATTCCTTCATTGGAAGGCTCAGTTTCACAATAATTTGTGCCTTAGTCACTCCTATTTTGAATATTTTAAAGTGCTTTGGGGGCGTGCACCTGGAAAGAATTCATTCACAAGCCAAAACTGAGCAAAATGTGATGGCCAGGGCAATGGCGAGTGTATCATGATACATTTTTTATGACTACAGTGCTTTGGAGACCTGTTGGCCTCCTGGTGCATCTAAGATGTTGATTGTCACCATGAAAAGCCTACATGATTCTAGACTAGAATCCCTGAGGACCACTTTCCCTTGTATTTATCTGCCCATCCAACAAGTTCAGATAGGATCAGCTCCATCCAAATCCCTTCTATTAAAATGTTCCACTGGTGGACCCTCAAAAGTAAATGGGTTTTCGTTGTTCTTGTTGGTGGTGGTGGTCCCATATTCTGCAAGTACCTCCCTGTTGTGGCCCGCCAGCATCCCGTGCCGGTGCTCAGGGATCCCGAGGACGATGAGGCGGTTGTGGCACGGTACCATCGGCCCGTGCACCCGGCGCCCGAATCAGAGAGTGAGGGGGACTCAGTGCCAGAGGATGACAGCCAACCAGGGCCTTCTGCACCTCCTCAGTGGGAACTGAGTGACTCAGGAGAAGAGGAGGAGCCTCTGCTTGATGCTAGGGCACTCAGGACAGCTGGCAGGCAGGAGTGGCTCTGTAGAAGGAGGTCTCCTCACGAGGAAATCTGCAGGCTGATTGGCCACGCCTAAGGCTATTTAAGGCTTCAGCATGCTGATGTCTTCTTCTTTTAACAACATTTTACATTCTTGCTGTTCTTGAGACTTGTACGGCTTGGAAATTCTGGATTCTCCTTTTGTTGACTAATTCATCCCGGGCTTTTTGCCAACGTCTGTGAGTCACTGATAACAGAGGACCTAATTGGCTATTTACTTTGGGGGTTTGACTTCTGGCCAGCTTTCTACCGGATTTTTTGGCACGCCGGACTTTCTTATGCTTTAATGATTTTTAACCTAACTAAGGAGTTTATTAGTACTAAAGAATATTATTGACAAAGTGTATGTGTGCGTCATTTTCCATAGGGCGTGCCGTGCTAGGACACAACACTCCCCATGGTGATTCAATCTGTTCCTTCTCTCGTGCTTTTAGAAAAAAAATTGTTAAAACTTATTTAGCACAGGCTATGTTGTCAGTGAAGGTTGGAATCTGTTACGTGCATGACTGCCTATCTTTTTAGTTTGTTATTTTGATATTATCATTTTTGTTTGAATTATGTGTGGGTTTCACAAGCATATGTTGCTGTTGGTATAACAACACTCCTGAAGAGTTTTATCTTTGTGATAATACTTACGACTGTGATAGAGCAAATTGGGCGCATGCGTTGAAACATGGCCAATTGGATGGTTAATGTCCTTATGTGTACCTCCATCAGTAGACATAACTGCTACCAAGATAAGTACATTGTTGGACTTGTTCTGTAGCCTGGACAAGGACTGTTATAGGCATATTATCCTGAGCACTTCCAACGTGCATAAACTTGGTCTTTTTAAGATTTGTACATAAGCCAATCTTTTTGGCCTCAGTTTCTAAACTGGTGGTCATTTCTTGTAAGCACTTCATTGTTTCACCAAGCAATGCAATGTCATCCACAAAATCTAAATCTGTTAGATGGGCTGTTGCCTATGGGATGCCAAAGTTAGGGTTATCCATTGCTCTATGCATAACAAAGTCCATGGAAAGAGAAACAAGAATGGCGATAGTATACATCCCATGTTAAATGTTTTCCAACAATGCTGCTTGAGAAGAATCCTCCATATCTCATATCATGACATCACTAATGAAAAAGTACTACAAAGTTCAGATTAAGAACACCTATTGAGAACTGTGAATGAATGTCGAATGCGGCTTGTTGGCCATATATTACATAAGCCTAAAGACCTGCATCCAGAAATTGCACTAGATTGGATGCTTCCTGAAGGAAAGACAAAACGATGCGGGCCTTGGAAAACCTAGCACCTAGCAACAGTTAAGGAAGATCTTAAGATTATTAATGTCTCTTGGGATGATGCCGAAGATGCTGCAAATGATTGAAACCGCTTGAAAACACTTGCTGCCCAGTGTGCTCTATACAGGAACTGATGATGATGATGATAATATGTGTGGGTTTATTATTTTTGAGGAAATTGATTTTTATTTTATGATGATCTTAATTGTCATCTGCCCAGAGCCTTTGAGAATAGGCTGCATGCAAATATAATAAAAAATAAATTATTTTATAAGTCAAGGGCATATTCTGGGGACAACTAAATTGGAATTCTTACCAAGATAGAAGAGGAGTGTTTTTAAATATTCAGATTTACGGTAATGAATTCATGTACTGTAAGATTAAATTGAAATTTAATTCCATGTACTTTTGCCATATGTTTCTTTCTTCTGATCCTGCCAGAGTTTGAAGGACAATCCTTAGTCCTAAAAGATTTGGGGAAGGCTTAATTGGGGAAAAATGAATGCGTTCAAGGACACAAAAAAGTCTCTGCCTTACGTTATAAGTTACATTACTGTAACTAAATAAGCTAATTGCCTGAATTTGTACAATAAACTGACTTATTAGCTGCATATGTATCCATGAGAACTTAGCCCCATGCCTGTCCTATGAACCAAGCCCTTTCTGATTTTAGATGAATCTTGATTACGCCACATGATCCCTTCCATTCCCCAAGTATTTAGTTCAAATAGTAACCTCTGCATCCTCCTCTTCCTTGTTTTGTAGATCTTGGATAAGCTGCTGGACAGGGAAAGTCAGACACACAAACCTCAAACTCTGAGTTCATTCTACTCATCCAGCAAGCCTACAGTAGCTAATCAGAAATCTCCTTCCAAACACGCTGCCCAATCAGCTGCACCCATGCAGCATCTCCCAGGAACACCTGTTGCACAGCAGACAGGTGTGCCGCCTGCAGTCCAAAGCAATCCTTCCGAACCCTTTATGGAGAAGACCACCCAAGGTATGGACAGCTGTGTCACAGGACTCTTCCAACGGCAGTATACGTTATACATGAATACACTATACGTTAACTAGTATTTTTTTCCCCATTTAGAAATAGGGATACCGAATCAGCCTGTGAATATCTATCCCGACTTTTAACTTTCAATATTTATGTAGGAAAGGAACTGAGTTTTGGTGATAGCATTAATACAAGTCCTTCTTTGCAAATGGTCTTCCTCTTCCTGCCTTTCTAAGTGACCCTTTGTGCTTCCCCAGAGAACCCTCAGAGACCCCCTTGCGACCCACCTGTTGAGTCCAGTATCTTAAAGCAAGAAGGGAAAGTTCCTAGCCGAATAGCTCTTGGAAGCAGAGGAGGCTACAATGGAAGATGCTGGGGTTCACCAGTCAGACAGAAAAAGAAGCACACAGGTAACTTGGGGCTGGACTTCACATCTCTGCTACTGGGTGAAGGAAGACCTGTGATAGTTCAGAGGTTTCTGCAAGTGGGGACAACATTGAGGCAAAGATTGCCAGCCAGAGGGCAGGTTCTGGCTGACATCGGGTAGCATTTTAATGAAAAATGCTTTGTTCATTGATTATGAATGGAAAACCCGTATGAACTGTTAATAATATCCTAATCTACTATTCTCTAGATGGATTTGTTGAAGTTCAAAATTAATTAATTAGTTAGCTTATCTTTTTTGTGACCTGAGGCTTTGTCTCCCTCTCGCCAGTTTTAATGATGCTGAAAATGTTCATTAAGATAAAATATGATGTGATATGTAGAGAGCTGTACAAATACATATTTTAATGAAGCCGTATACATAGCAATAGCACTTAGACTTATATACCGCTTCGTAGTGCTTTACAGCCCTCTCTAAGCAGTTTACAGAGTCAGCCTCTTGCCCCTAACAATCCGGGTCCTCATTTTACCGACCTCGGAAGGATGGAAGGCTGAGTCAACCTTGAGCCAGTGAGGATCAAACCCCCCATCAGTCAGCAGAATTAACCTGCAATACTGCATTCTAACCACTCTACCACCACGGCTCTCATAAAGTACTCATGTTGGTGGTAGGCTTGCAAATAGCTAGCTGAAGCATGGATTTCTTATCTATTTGTAACTTTGCAATTATTACATTTGTAAATTAAATAATGATGTGAATTATTTTTCTCCAAATTAAGAAGGTAAAGGGACCCAAAGTATAGATTAGTAAGGATATGCCATATGAATGTGTTTTTTTCAATCAAAAACAGCTAAAAAGTTGTCTACATTAACAAACTTTTAATAATTTTTGCTGCATAAAGAAGTCAGAATATGGTAAGAAATAGATTGAGAATGTTACAAGGATTTATAGGATTGTGAAACCTGGGGCTGAGTTATCTATTGGAGAGTCAGTTTAGATAGTGGTCAAGTCATCATCCTAGAAACTGGGAAGCCATGAGTTCTAGTCCCACCTTAGACAAAGCAGCTGGGTGAACTTGGGCTAGTCACTTTCTCTCAGCCCTAGGAAGAAGGCAGTGGCAAATCACTTCTAAAAAACCTTGCTAAGAAATCAAGTCTCCGAGAATTGGACATAATTGAATGGAAAGAAAAAGAACATCTATGTTAGCATAAATTTGTATAGTCTGTGAAGTTAATTGTAATTTCTTTTGGTGCTACCAAATTATGTATCATAATTTTATTTATAAATCTATTTATAAATAAAGAAGTAAGTATTGCCTCCAATCTTTTGGTGAACAGGGAATTTTGCCTGTCGTATTGCTGTAAATAATGTTCACGATTTGGCAAATAATTAGCTGAAATGAGTAAGGTGGCTCAGTTTGGCATATGGAAATACACAAGAGTCAAGCTTGTCTCTTGTATATTTCCATATGCCAAACTGGAAGAGAATTCTTTGATAAGCATCAATATTCATCCCTCAGTAACTGATGTTACACTGTTGCAAATCAGAGCAGTATAATTGCCTGTAATAGCAATAGCACTTAGACTTATATACCGCTTTACAGTGCTTTACAGCACTCTCTAAGCGGTTCACAGAGTCAGCATATTGCCCCCAACAATCTGGGTCCTAACATGACATAATGCTTCCTAACATGACATAATTTAAATTGATAGCCACCAGAAGCTCTCAAACAAATGGTGTCTATTTTCTAGTTTATGATTTGAACTTAACTGCAGAATCCTCTGTATATTGAAAAAATGAGATGGTATTCCATATTGTGGTCTGATTATTTTGTGCCCTCTAAGCTTGCTTACCTGTTCTCATTGCCTTGTAGGAATGGCAAGCATTGACAGCAGTGCCCCAGAAACCACCTCTGACAGTTCTCCCACCCTCAGTCGACGCCCCCTGCGAGGGGGCTGGGCAACTACCTCCTGGGGCCGGGGGCAGGACAGTGACAGCATCAGTAGTTCTTCCAGTGATTCCTTGGGTTCCTCTTCTTCCAGCGGAAGCCGGAGGGCCAGCGGAGGGGCACGTGCAAAGACTGTGGAGGTTGGGAGGTGGGTGCTGCTGCTCATCTAGAATTGTGCATTTATGGTACAAACGTTTCCTGGCCCTTACCTGCATTTAGCCTAAGAAAGAGTCTCTAAAGCAGCGAGAGGCTCAGTCAGAAATTGGAGCTTTGTTATCTTTTGGAGAATATCTCAAGAATATTTTATTTGGGTTTCACTTCAACTTGTTTAATGGCTCTTTTATTTTTCTTTCTTCAGATACAAGGGCAGGCGACCGGAGAGCCATGCCCCCCATGTCCCAAATCAGCCCTCGGAGGCAGCTGCTCACTTCTATTTTGAGTTGGCCAAGACGGTTCTCATTAAGGCTGGGGGAAACAGCAGCACCTCCATTTTCACCCATCCGTCTTCTAGTGGTGGCCACCAAGGGCCTCATCGTAACCTTCACCTCTGCGCCTTTGAGATTGGACTCTATGCATTGGGACTGCACAACTTTGTCTCGCCAAACTGGCTCTCTCGGACTTACTCCTCTCATGTCTCTTGGATCACAGGTGGGGATAGTATCTGCATGAGCTGTCTTTATTTTTAAGAAGCCCATGATTGAAAACCCTCCCAAATGGCTTCCTGCGTGGTGCTCTGGAAGTCTTATCAGTAGTTTCCTAGCACAATTTGTACAACACAGGAAGGGCTGCAGAGTGGGAAAAGTAACAGCTATTATAATCCCCTTTTTATCCTTTTGCTGGAGGCTATATTGTGCAGTGGGAAAAAAATATTCATGAAAATTGTCGTTATTCCATTCACATTTACAGGTATAGTTTATCTATTGTGAAAAAGATTAGTGTGAGCGATGGGGATAATGAACTTGCATAGGATCACCATATAAACATGTGGGAAGCGTGCACTGCTCCAAAGACAAATAATAGCTCTGAATCACCCTGAACCTTGTTGAATTTCTATTCAAAATCTGATTTTTATCAGTCTTTAGAACAGGTCCTGTGTAGTAAAATAAAAACAGCTTTCAATTTGAGCAATCACAGTTTGTAAAGCTTTAGCTCTTTCTGTACTAATGAAGACATTGGGTCCAGAACAATGTTTCTCAACCTTTTTTGCCCATGGTCCCCTTGTGATTTTTCTCCTGCGGCCTCCCTCTTCAGCTCCTATTACTGGATTCAGGACAATAACTGATGTGGGTTTTTTTGCCAACAAGGCAATAACACATTTTGCTTTTCTGTAGCCCCCTCAGTGTGTGCTGCGGTCGCCTGTTAGATGCTTTTCACAAGTGGGGCCCTTGAAATATCCTAGGGCCACCAGGGCCATATCCCTCTCCCCCACCCCTTGAGAATTGCTCATCTAGAAGATGCTTAGATATTTATATTATATTATCTTGATTCTAACATGAATAACTGCAATTTGCTTTTAACAAAGCTCAGCCAGGCCAGCAAATTCGAGGAAAAAACTGCTTCTAGAAAAGGGGAGGGTTTTTAGCCATTACTGAAGTTGCTAGAGTGACTTCTTGCCCTGTGGCAAGAGGCAGGATTTACTGGAGTTCCTGTATCAAGTAAGAATAAATACAGTGGCCAAGATTTTCCCTGGGAAAAAGGTGGCTGAATGGACAGGAATGAGCCCACTTCCGTTCCTCTTTAGCATGTGGGTGAATATCATAGCTGAGTGCTGGTTAGATACACAGACAGCCTGGACAGAGTTGATCTGGTGTGAGGATGAATGCTGTGAAAACAGGCTTCTAACCGGCTACGCAGCTTCTTGTGCAATGTGAGAAGCATTGTGATGGGTATGTGTGGTTAAATTGGAATAGCAACAGCATACAGGTATCACTTGCTACCTGGACACCAGAGAAATGGAAATCAACTCTTCAACTCTCTCTTTCCTCCTATAATAAATTTCTTAAGTCCCCTGGAGATTTAACACTTCTTGTATCAGCTTTTCTTACTGAAAATCATGGTCTTAATTCAGTGACTGACTATTGCGTTTCAGCAACATACTCTAGGAACTCTTTGGTGCATAAAAGGGAGAGAAAAAGGTGGGCCTGGTCTGCTCTAAATCAGTACGGGAGAAGTGGGCAATATAGTTACAAGTTTTAGCTGGGAGTGGTCAGGTACCTCATGTAGGAGATTGAATGGCAGAATTTGGTCAGGTGCAAGAAGTATCTGCATGCATTCAGAGCTGTGGAATTTTGGTAACAGACACTCTGAGTTTTCCAGAGTCTGTAAAAAGGAAGCACATGGTAGCAGCAGGAAAATGGGCCATAGATTGCCTATTTCTGGCAATCTCTATTCAGTCTGATTTGGTTCTTAGTGCCGTCCAAGATGCTTTCCTTTCTAATGATGTAATAATTTAACCACTGGAAAGAATTAAAAGAGATTACTTAATATACAGACCTAATATCTGACCTGACCCTCTTCTGCCCTTTTCTCTGGCCTCTAGGGCAAGCCATGGAGATTGGCAGTGCAGCCTTGAATATCTTGGTGGAATGCTGGGATGGACACCTAACTCCCCCAGAAGTGGCATCGTTGGCTGACAGAGCTTCCAGAGCTCGGGATTCCAATATGGTGCGATCAGCTGCTGAGTTGGCATTGAGTTGTTTGCCACATGCACATGCCTTGAACCCCAATGAGATCCAGAGAGCCCTGGTCCAGTGCAAAGAGCAGGTGAGCAATTTGATCCACTTCAGCACCTAGCAAACACAGGCATCGGCCTAGCTTTTTTATGGCATTGTGGAATAGGGCTGAAACATGGGCTACTGCACTTCTTGAATAAACACACCAACAACTATGTTGTTTAGAGCTGATCTCCCCTGTTTTTCAGTTCTTCAGAGCTGCACCTCTTGAGAGTGAAATTATGACTATCTAGCAACTTCAGTGTTGTGGCGAAGATCCTTCCTCTGTTGTTTTATAGTTTTATAAACTGAATTAGAACAAATAAGGAACAAGCAAGTTAGCCAAATACACAAAACCACTGAAGAGAATAAACTGATTTTATATTAAATTTTCTTCAAAGCTTCTTGTGTAAAAGTAAATTGTTATAAATCCTGCAAAGCCATTTATTAGATCCCGAGGCTCTGGAAGATAGCCTTGTTTGTGTGTTTATTTTCCAGAAATGGTATACGGACAGTCCTAGATTTACAGTCATTCACTTAGTAATTGTTCAGAGTTATAGTGGCACTGAAAAAAGTGACCTACAACGGTCCTCGTAGTTGCAGCATCCCCACAATCAACTGATCACAATTTGGGTGCTTGGCAGGGGTGGGTTCTAAAAAATTTTTTTACTACCGGTTCTGTGGGCGTGGCTTATTTTTGTGGGTGTGGTTTGATGGTCATGTGATGGTAGGCATGGCTTCATGGTCATGTGACTGGGTGGGCGTGGCTTCCTGGCCATGTGACTGGGCGGGCATAGCTTCCTGGTCATGTGACTCGGCAGGCGTGGCTTCGTGGTCATGTGACTGGGCAGGCGTAGCTGGGTGATCATGTGACGGGTGGGTTACTTTGTCTCTTTCTTTCTTGTCTCTCTCTCTTTCTCTTTCTTAATACCCTATATGAGCCCTAGACTCCACCCACCACAAATGGATGGCTTCAGATTTTAAAACATTTTTTAAAAAATACAATAACCTGGTCAGTATCTTGATTTTGACAAATTTATCCTTACCAGGAAAATGTAAGCATTTATGAGCTGCAAGTTAATCCTATTTTTTTAAATATTCTT
>QLTV01004250.1:691919-744504 GCA_003457575.1 Thermophis baileyi | reverse complement strand
ACATTAAAAAAACTTCTCGAACTCGCGAGATGTTTTCTTTTACAATGAGCTTCTCTGGACACAATGCCGAGGCACGTGACGGAGCTACAAGTGTCAGTTAGGACGCGCGTCTCGCGGAGGGGCGCAATTTGGGGGTGGCAGATGGGGCGGGAGGGCCGCGAGACGTGCATCTTACTGGAGACTGGCAGCTGTGGGTTGTCTCTCAGTCGTTGCGTGCAGGAAAAAACCTTGCACAGTAAAGAAAAACTTCTCGTGAGTGCGAGGCAATTAACATCTCGCCCTCGCGAGAAGTTTTTCTTTACTTTGCAAGGTCTTTCCCTGCACGCAACGGCTGAGAGACGTGACCGGGGACCGGTTCGGGGGCGTGGCCAGCCAGAGATCACCACGCCAAATTTCCACTAATGGTTCTCCCAAACCGGTCCGAACCGGCAGCAACCCACCTCTGGTGCTTGGCAACCGGCATGTAGTTACAATGGTTGCAGCATTTCCAGGTCATGTGATTCTCATTTGCAGTCTTCCCAGCTGACTTCCAACAAGCAAAGTTAATGGGGGAAGCCAAATCATTTAACAACTGCATGATTCACTTAACAACTGCAGTGATTTGCTTAACAATTGTGGCAACAAACGTTGTAAAATTAGGTATGATTCACTTAACTACCATCTTACTTAACACTGGAAATTCTGGTCCCAATTGTGGTTGTAAATCAAGGAGTACCATTTTGGAGCCATGAGCAGATTAACCATTTCCACATCTACACTGTGTGCACAATTATTAGGCAAGTGAGTATTTCGACCGTATCATCATTTTTATGCATATTTCCACCTCCAAGCTGTATAAACTTGAATGCTTAGTGGGTATCAGCATATCAAGTGATGTGTATAATGTGGCCTAAGAAGATCAACACCCTATATCAAGGTGTGCATAATTACTAGGCAGCTTCTTTTCCTCAGGCAAAATTTCCTCAGGCCAAAAAAGATATTTAACTGACTCTGTAAAGTGAAAAATTGTAAAAAGGCTTTCAGAGGGATGCAGCACTCTTGAAATTGCTAAGATATTGGGGCGTGATCACAGAACCATCAAACGTTTTGTTGCAAATAGTCAACAGGGTCGCAAAAAACGTGTTGAGAAAAAAAGACGCACCTTAACTGTCAAAGATTCAGATGGATGGGCCTGTGGCTGGATCAGTAACGGGCACAGAGCTCCACTTCGACTCAGACGCCAGCAAGGTGGAGGTGGGGTACTGGTATTGGCTGGTGTTATGAAAGATGAGCTAGTTGGACCTTTTAGGGTTGAAGATGGACTCAAAATCAACTCCCAACCCTACTGCCAGTTTGTAGAAGACACTTTCTTCAGACTCAAAAAGTCTGCATCTTTCAAGAAGACCATGATTTTTATGCAGGATAATGCTCCATCGCAGGCATCGAAGTACTCCACTGCGTGGCTAGCCAGTAAAGGCCTTAAAGATGAAAGAATAATGACATGGCCCCCTTCCTCACCTGACCCTCACCCTATTGAGACATTGTGGGCCCTTCTTAAATGGGAGATTTATGGGGAAGGAAAGCAATACACCTCTCTGAACAGTGTCTGGGAGGCTGTGATTGCTGCTGCACAAAAAGTTGATTGTCAACAGATCAAGAAACTAACAGACTCCATGAATAGAAGTCTTATGACTGTTACTGAAAAGAAGGGTGGCTACATTGGTCACTGATTTTTTTGTGTGAACTGTCAGAAATGTTTATTTGTACATTTTGAGTTGTTTGTTTATTATTCTCAATTTAACAGATGCAAATAAACAAGTCAGAAGGGCAAATTTTCATTTTTCATTTAGTTGCATAATAATTCTGCACACTAATAGTTGCCCAATAATTGTCATACAAGCCATAACCTCACTTTTACTTTCTTAAATATTCAGGTTTGAGGTTTATTAACATTTTGGATTGACCGAGAGCACTGTAATTGTTCAATAATAACATTAATCCTCCAAAATACAACTTGCCTAATAATTGTGCACACAGTGTATGTCTTTAATAATTTCATGCAGATAACAAAATTGAGTGTTCAGTTGTTTTATATTTCATACTTTGTTCAGCAGAATATTATACTAAAATTTCTCTTTTTTTCTTCAGATTTTCATAATTAATATATTTTTAATTTGTAGGGACTAGTTATTATTGATTCCTTTTGTTCAGCCAGAGGGGGAGGTAGCTGTTCCCTTTGCAATTCAGGAGCATGAAAGCCATAGGCTGGCCTTTTCCATGCCTGATTGTTTTGTACTGCTAGTTGTATTTCATTCGAATAGTTAATTCTAAATGGTTATTTCTGAAGGCTCCTATAAATATCTTGAATCAATGTAGCTTTTGAATTTGCAGGATAATCTAATGTTGGAGAAGGCTTGCTTGGCTGTAGAAGAGGCAGCCAAAGGCGGCGGAGTTTATCCTGAAGTTCTGTTTGAGGTTGCTCACCAGTGGTACTGGTTATATGAGCAAACGGTTGGGGGAACTCTTGCCCAGAGGGAAGGAGCAACAGGCTGCAGTGCAAACGGAGCCCGGGCGTCGTGTGAAACAGTCCGTGGACTACCAGACGCCAGAGTGACATCAGAATCCGCTACAGTAACGGTGGCTGCTGCGGTGACAGCAGCAGCAACAGTAGTGCCTGTGATCTCAGTGGGGTCAACCATATACCAGCAGCACACTGTGGCAGGACCAGCAATGGCACACGCACACACCCAGGGCCTGCACCCCTACACGACACTCCAGACCCACATTCCTTGCAATCCTCAATACATCGGCCATCCTCTTCAGCACATGCCACGGCCAGCAGTCTTCCCAGTGCCTGGTTCTGCTTATCCACAGGTAAGTTGTCTAGAATAAGTACTTTGACTGTGGCACATCTACACTTCAGTGCAGATGACAAGGAGTAGGCAGTGGCTGGGCAGAAATGGCATTTTATTTCTTTTCCAATTTGCGAGCAGGGATGTTGGGAGGAAATTTTTTGTTGTTGTTCAAGGGAAGAAACTTCCTCCAACAATCTCTTGGGGGCACCCCCCTTAGCAGTAGTAGCAACTACACTGCTGGGAGAGTCTCCTGGGAGGAGTTTCCCTTGGATGTCTTTGATATAATCAAAGGCTAAGAATCTGAGAGATTAGAGTGATTGTTGGTGCCCCTTGGACAATCTAGAGACAAGCTAGACGAAGCTAGCCAATCCATCCAAACACACATCAAGTGAAGTTTAGTTCTAACTTCACTTGATGTGTGCTTGGATGGATTGGCTAGCTTCGTCTATCAATTGCTATCAGAATCTGCTTTCTTTTCATTGAGATTATGTCTTGAGTGTAACTCATTAATACCCTGACACGTTTTTTTGTCCATAAGTAATTGGATTGAGCCTTACCTAACTAGAATGGTTATTATCTTTTGTCAGTGTTAACAAAAAGTCTTACATTTCTGAAATTACAACTTTCAAACTGCTGGTAAAGCTATGGTATAAAATTTTTATTTGATATTTTTGTACCGCTATGAAAATATGCTCAGTATGCTTCTTCCTGCAACTGTGGATTATTTTCACATGTAACTTGGTAAAGGTTTCCTAGGTAACATCCCTAAAAAGAAATGTTACCTTTCTTTTTAAAATATTTTAGTTTGGACGTCTTCCCCTTTCAGAACTCAAACAATATGCAGGAGATGGAATTGTGGGTATGCAAAGGGCTGTTTGCCTCTTTGTGAAGGAGCGGGCAACTCTATCCTGTTTCTCTGCAGGGTGTCCACCCAGCGTTCATCGGGGCCCAGTACCCCTACTCGGTCACTACTCCGTCTTTGGCAGCAACTGCAGTGTCCTTCCCAGGAGTCCCCGTCCCTTCCATGACACAGATTGCTATGCACCCCTACCATGCTGAGACGGGGCTCTCGCTGTCTTCCAATGTAGCAAGTGAGTATTCCTATGACAGGTGAAGAGACATTTTAGCAGGACTTTCTCTAACTGATCATTGCAATATTACAGTACTGTGGTATGACATCTAGCGTGGAAGCGTCTAACCTTCAGTTTTCAACATCTATTCCTGTGACTACAACTAATGACAGTGTTCCTTAAATAATAACGGTAAACCTTCACTATGTTGATGCCTTTTTCTTGGTGGTTTAGTTACAATTGTCAGATTTTCTCACAATGTCCTGAAAGTTTGGGGGCTGTATTTAGTTTTTTTGAGTGTTGCAGAATAGCTTCCACTGGCAATGTGGCTAATCACAAACTTTACAATTTGCAACTGGTCCATTTTACATTAGACTGCAGGTTGTTCAGCATCCTTATAATTAAGTGTAAAGTTAGGAAAGGGCGGGAATAAGCATGGTGCTGGTGCTTAGGGGTGGGGAAAAAAGAGAGAAGGGAAGTGGAAGGAGTATTGTGCTTTCATTGCAAACATGGAGGGATTTGCAGCTGGAAGCAGCTGTTGGAACTGGATGTTGCCTGGAACTTGTCTGGTTCCAGAGACCTTTCAGGTGTGAAGTGCAAAACGAGGAAAAAGGCCAGCATGCCTTACTCAGATCCTCAACCAGGCCCTCTTCCCAAGAAGCAGTGCAGAATCAGAGGACAAAAAAGTCTCTCACTTAATGATATGAAGGGGCTTTGGGACCCACACAGCTAGTCCTTGGGTACGTCCATTTGTTTAGCAAGTGCTCGAAGTTATGACAGCGCTGAAAAAATGGACATACAACTGGTTCTTGAAGTTCTGATCATCAGCCACATGATCAAAATTTGTTCTCGGCCATCCCTCACCTGTGGCACTTGCCCTCACTCTCTAGCACTCACCTGTGGCCCCCACCCACAGCTCTCACTAGCCTACTTGCCTGCGACTCCTGCCGCTTCCCATTTAACGGTCAGGATGGCGCAAAGCAATGAGGTCACTTGAGGAAGTCACTTTGTGACAGAAATTCATATCCCAATTGCCATCATAACCCTAAGACTACCGGCGTTTATACCACAACCCAAGTTCTACTTTCCCATCCCATTTGCATTTGTGTTTTAAGAGATGTTCTAGAGCAGTGATGGTGAACCTTTTTTGGTTCACGTGCCAAAAAGGGGGGGAGTGCGGGGGGAGCGCGTGCATGTGCCCACACCCATAATTCCATGCGCCCCCCCGCGCATGCACGCGTAACCCTCCCCCTGCTCCCAGCACGTGATGGCACGCCTGTTTTTTGCTCTCCCCAGGCTTCAGAGCCTTTCTAGGAGCCTGGAGAGGACGAAAACAGCCTCCCCCCCCCAGAGGCCCTCTGGAGGCCAGAAATGGCCCGTTTCAAGTTCAAGCACGACCCCCCTCCCGCGCCCCGTTTTGGGCGTAGCAGGCCTCCCTGAAGCCCCCAGAGGCCGGAAACGGCCCGTTTCCGGACTTCAGGAAGGCCCGTTTTTCGCCCTCCCCAGGCTCCAGAGGCTTTCCTGGAGCCTCCAAGAGGGCGAAAACGGCCTCCCCTGGTCCTCCAGAAGCCGGAAACAGCCTGTTTCCGGACTTCCAGGAGGCCAGTTTTTCGCCCTCCCAGAGCCTCTGCGCAAGCCCTGTACTACTTACCTGGCATCCAAAATGGGCCGCATGAAGACTCCTGGGAGGGGAGGGGCAGCGTGGGCGGGGCCAGCCGAAAATCAGCTGGCCGGCGCATGAGCTGACCTAGGGCAACGGTTTGCGTGCCCACAGAGATGGCTCTGCGTGCCACGGGTTCGCCATCACGGTTCTAGAGATTTGATCTCTTTATGTGAATTCCAGTTTCAAAGATGAGATTGAAGTTGTGTCCCCATCACATTCCTGATTTCAACAGCAGGAACAAACAATCCTCACAGCAGTTATAATTACCCTGATCCTAGGGATCTTGGAGCTCATCACAGCCCTTTTGTGATGATGCCTTATTTCTGTATCAGACTCCCAAAAATAGCCAGAAGTCCAAAAATGTTATCTGTCCTTGGCAAGTATCCAAAATGACTTTCGTAGGCTTTGCTGACTACTGATTGCCCATTTCATCTGGAAAGTCTGATTTGTGAAACCTTCAGACAAGAATGCTGCTTCTCTGTCTTATCTACTAGGCACAATCTCCTCTCCCCTCCCTCCCTCCCCCCCCTCACACACACACACACACACACACACACACACAAATTTGTTTTTCTTGAAGGAAAGGAGACATGCTCAAAACAAGATGATTTATCCCAAAGATAGTATAAGTAACATACTTAAACATTTTTCCTGCAATACAGAAAATTATTGCAAAATTTTAAAATATAGTGATTAAAATATAGCATTCCACAAGGGAGACTAATTGAAAGAATGCATAAAAATACCAGATGTCTGTGAACATAAACAAGGCAGAACATTTGAGAGAGGCAATGCCAGCAATATATGAAACAAAAAAAAAACTTTCTCAGAGAAAGAAAATTATACTTAATGATGATTTTTGTAGGCTGGATTTTAATTATTTGAAAAGGGGGGGGGGAATAGAAAGTTGAATAAGAGCCCTACAATATGTGTATAAATTCTTTTCTTACCTACCGTATTAACATCTCCACCGTTTCAGAGAACGTCTCCAGCGTTATAGATAAGGGAACAAAACAAGAAAAAACAGACTGAATTGCTTTAATTTGATTGATGTTAAGTTCCATCTATATAGTGGTTTTAATGCCAACTCAGATGTGAGCAGAAATATTTTAAAAGGCTATTAATAGCACATCTTCATTCCCGGGGAAGCAGTAAGCCACTTTCTAAACCTGTTTCAGATTAATGAAATGTTTTCAAAGTCGCTCCCCAGTGAAGGGAAAATTCCAAAAAAGTGAAAAAGTGGAGAATTATCATTTTAAGTTGCAGAAACATTTTAAGGTCTGATAGGAACTTTTGTGTTTATTGGTGAGTTGTAGTAAACAACTTATCAACATTTATAAATTTATAAATATTTTATAAATATGAAAGTAAATTTCCCCATATGAGTCAAAAACAGTTTATATCTTCAAACTTAACATTATTCTTGGCGTTGGTTTTGGTATACATTTTATTCAAGTAGACACCAAATCTACACTGCCACTTCAGCATTCAAATTGTAAGCTGTAATTTGACTTTGAATATCTATGTCGAAGTCAAGAATTGTGTTTAAATTCATTATTTTAATTTCTGTTTCTATTGTATCACCCTCATTTCCTATGTGTATGAAGAATTTATCTGCTTACTCACATAAGGTCACTTGATTGGCGTTTCTTGAAGAATTTGCAAACCAGTGGGATGTGGTGATTGATGCAAAACAGATTTTTATACAAATTAATGAATAAATCAGTAAAATTAAGCTAGTTAGAAATCAGTGTCTTTTGTGTATTACAAGTTTGTTGTAAGCATGCTCAATCTCCTTTGTGTTACTTACACAATAGATCTAATTGCTAAGTTAAAAGTTTGGTCAGGAAGGGTTTTACACCACTGTCTGTTCTGAATCAATTCATCTGGTCCACGAGTAGTATCGAGGACAGGTTAAAGACTTCTTTGGATTTCTAGTCTTCAGTATTTTAGTGATACACAGAGAAACAGTTGTTTATACCCCAACATTTACTTACTTAAATGCAACAAAATTCCATTTAAGGCTTATTATCTGTCTTGGTTTGAAATTCCTGCTTTTTTTGGTTTTGTTTTAAATTACATTATCAACCAGGCACAACAACTGCAATTCTAGAGTCAAGCAGGCAGTTCCAAGAAGACTAATAAGAAATGCAGAAATTGTTGTTATGATTTTATAACAGGGATCATCCTTAAATTCTACAGCAATATGTTCTTCACTGAACCATAAATGTTTCCTCAAATAACCCACAAATCTATAAATGTCTCCCCAAAGAATACACAATGTTCCATGTGTGTCAACAGAGTAACACATGGACAGTGATTACTATAAGGACTATTCCTGTACACCTGGAATACCTGCCTTTGTATGTTTTCTCTTCTTTCCTATTGATAACAAAAGTCTTCAGCCTGCCACGGCTTCCTGATCTTTGTCACTTCCCCTGAGATGTGGGTCTCAGTCTTCCTTTTTCTTGTCCTTCAGTAGTAAGAACTGGGCCTTCTATCTGCATTTGTCTGATGGCCTGACATAATTGAATTCCATGAGTTCCTATTTTCATCTATGTTGCCAGGTTGTCTTTCTTACTTTTTGATGTTGCAAGAATATGTCATGAGATGGTATCTGGAACACTACATAAAAACTGTGAGTCAATTAGCCTCCCCCTCTCATAAATTTCTGTATAATTAAACATGTATTAATAGACATTGTGCCTTGAGGATTTAACTATTCTATTTTATTTAAATAGAATGACATGTTAGCTATTACAAATACTTGAAACTTTTTTAGAAGTACTTGTATAGAGAGGGGAAGTTCTATCATTCCCAGCGGGGAGCTGGAACATGGTCTATTTTGGTGTATTTTTTCCCTTTTGCCAATATTATGCAAAAGGAGAGAGTACATAGAACATCCAAAAAAATTAGGGAAATAAGGCCACTTTTAGAATTATCAGGCATACAGTGTTATAACCCGGTTTGTTTATTCTCTGCTAATATGTTTCCACCAGGTTAATTAATATTAATCCCTGACATGTATCCAGGCAGAGTATAACTGAAATCCTGTAGCTGATGTCTTTGATTTCTCCCCTTTATACAGTTGTTTCTTCTCTCCAGTAGGAAGTGTTCATGCAGGGTCTACTTTCCCAGCAATTCAAGGGACTTCCTTAACAAGCTTGTCTTCTCAACCCAGTTCCCTTGTGACAGGGGGCTTTCCTTCTGAAGATGAACAACACAGCCAACCGGTCAGTCCTCAAGGATTGCACTACCTTCATTCTGCCTACCGAGTTGGTAAGGACCACAAACAGTGACACTTTTGGTGTTTTCGGCTGGCCTTCGGAACAAGAGTGATGCATATCTTATTAACAGCTACCTGGAAAGGCTTGCCTGTTCTGCCATTTGTAGATGAAAGTTTAGATTCCCTAGTTTAGGTTGGTGAGCAGATTACTGGTGAATAAATAATTCAGGAGAATGAGAAGAGACATGGGATTAATTATAGTTGCAGGAAATTGTATTTGTTAACAATATATTCATTGATCCTCTAACTCTGGGAGACCAGAAAGCCAGTCTTAAACTGGGAACCATAGACCAAATGGATTGGCTAATGATCAGTGTATTTATTCTGGATTCAGGACATTAAAAATGCATCTTCCTTAGTTCTGAAAATTGTGGCTGTCTTGATTCACTGCTCTGGACAGTTGGCATTTCTCGGTGTAATTGAACAATGATAAATATGGCCAGTCTGAGATTCAATCCTTGTTACCGTGGTTCCCCGAAAGTAAGACAGGATCTTATTTTCTTTTGACCCCCGAAATAAGCCCTTGGCCTTATTTTCGGGGAGGTCTTATTATTTTTGAGGTGCAGGAGGCGCGAGCTTGCCATACCTGGTGGGGGGGCACGGAGCTGCAACCATCGGAGCTGGCGAGTCCAATGATGAGCGAGGCTGCGGCGGTGGGACACATCAGGACAGCGCCGGCCAGCCTCTCGTCAGCAGGCTGATCTCCTGGCCGGGTCTGGCCGCGAGCGGCACCAGCAGGCAACGAGGTGCGCGACTGACACGAAGAACAGGGAGGCGATGGGGGCGACGGGACTTCCGGTCGCAGCGGCGTGGCCTGGCTGACGGCATGGTGCAGAGTCCTGGGAAGCATGGCTGGAAGCGCGTGCACGGTCGCAGGGGCGAACAGCTGACGAGCGGCTGTGTTGCGCTGCCGCCGGAAGTCCTGTTGCCGACGCCGACGCCTCCCTGTTATTCGTGCCGGCCGTGCACCTCGTTGCCTGCTGTGCAGGAGGTGAGGAGGCAAGGCTGGAGAGGGGGGAAGGGGGGAGGAACATGCCTCACGCGCCTCACACGCACCTGCCATCCACGTGGTAGCTGCTTCGGCTTCAGCTGCTTCGGCTGCAAAAGCGGCAGGAGGTCCTGTCGCATTGCAAAAGTCCCGTTACCGCCATCGCCTCCCTGTTCTTCGCGCCGGCCGCGCACCTCGTTGCCTGCCGGTGCCACTTGTGGCCAGACCCGGCCAGGAGAGCGGCCTGCTGAAGAGCGGTTGGCCAGCGCTCTCCTGACGTGTCCCGCCGCCACTGCCTCTTGGAGCAGGACTCTGCAAGGCTTGTTGTGCCGTTTCACGCACGAACAGCAGCACCGCCGCGAGCTTCACAGCGATGCTGCCGTGCGTGCGTGCAACGGCACAACAAGCCTTACAGAGTCCTGCTCCAAGAGGCGGCGGTGGCGGCAGCACGACGAGTCTCATTTCTGGCGGACTTTGGGGGAGAGAAAGAAAGACTTCTGGTGCTTTTGCTGCTTTCCTTGCATGCAACCAAAAGCAGAAGCAGCAGAAATCTTTCTTTCTCTCGCCCAAACTCCACCAGAAATGAGTGCACACAGTGTATTGTATGGTTGTTTTCACTATACGCTGCTATAGATTTGGACCGCCTTATAAATTTCTAAAAAGTCATTAATGTGGGAAGAAGGTTCTCATGGGAATCCTTTCAATTACCAGTACTAAAGAAGGCAAAGAGAGGCTCGCCCTCATGCCAAATCTTTGTTCCTCTTTCCAGTCTTCAGTCTTAAGCTTTGCAGAGTCCCGAGGCTCTTCCTTTTTTAAAAGAAACAAACCAAAGCTCTGCTAAGGAGAGGGAAAGATATAACTATTTAGCATCTTCCCCTTATGGCTTTTCTTTGCTACAAATTGTTCCACAAGTTGCTTCTATGGTGCAGGGAGCTTTAAAATTAATGTTTAAATTTTAACAAGGTGAAGGCTGAAAAGACTGTTGGTTCAAACTGCTCTCTCTTGCCTGGGTGGGAAGTGTGAGCGAGGAAGGCCAAATTGAGGGTTCAATTTGCTCTCCCCTTCAGGGATGCTGGCGCTGGAGATGCTTGGTCGCAGGGCTCACAATGACCACCCCAATAACTTCTCACGCAGCCCCCCCTACACAGAGGATGTGAAGTGGCTTCTCGGACTAGCGGCCAAATTAGGTAAGATCCACAGACACCCTAATGTGAAGGGGTGGGAAGTCTCAAGGTGGCTCTCCTGCCTGCATACATCTCGAGTGTCGTATTTTATTGCCTAAAATTGGTAGTGCCAGGGATCCCTTGTGAAAAGTAGCCAGTGCAATTTAAGGGTACATTTTCCAGCTTGAAATTTTCAATGTAAGAAGTTGGCAGCTGTTTTTTTAAATGTTATTTACAGTACAGGTGTCTTAAAGTTAGAAAGAGAATTTAAAGCTGGTTGCCTTTGACATCAAGTGGCTCTCTAGACCATATTATCTAGTCCATATTATCTAAACCATATTATCTATCTCTCTAGTCCATATTATTTTAATTGCCAACGGTTGAAAAATAAATGACAATAGATGTTATCCCTTTTTCTTGGATATAGTCTACCAAGATAGCTGCTGGTTTTGTTCTGCTCCTTACAGAAGAGGAATATCTCTCTCTCTCTCCCTCTCCCTCCCCCTCTCTCTCTCCCTCTCCCTCTCCCTCTCCCTCTCCCTCTCCCTCTCCCTCTCCCTCTCACACAAATACAAACCCACGGACTTATTTCCTATGCCTCACATTCACAATAAATGCCTTTGCTCTTTGCAGGTGTGAACTATGTCCATCAGTTTTGTGTTGGTGCAGCCAAGGGAGTCCTGAGTCCTTTTGTGCTGCAAGAGATCATCATGGAGTCCCTGCAGAGACTCAACCCTGCCCACGTCCACAACCACCTGCGCACACCTGCCTTTCATCAGTTGGTGCAGAGGTGCCAGCAGGCGTATATTCAGGTATACCTGGGCTTTCCTCTTAATGGGAAAGGTTGGTTGCTTTACCTAGGAAGCTTTGTGAACTTAAATGTGCCCTCTTTTGGGAGAATGGGGCAATATGGCTGCTGTGAAACATAGTCAGATCAGTTTTAAGCTGATTAAAGCATCAGTTTATTCATGTCTGTTTTCCAAACTTCCTATTCCTCTGAAGGACTACCAGAAGAGGGGACTTTGTCATTTTGTGGAAAAAATTCGGTCAGACAGTACAGGTTATTCGTTGATTCCCTGGAAGACCTTTCACTTGGCTTTCCTTCTACTTCCCCACAAAGCGGTATATAAGTCTAAGTGCTATTGCTATTGTCTTAAAGGACAGCAAGGGGGCCGCGGTGGCTCACGTGGTAAGACGCTGGGCCTGCGCACCGCTGAGGTTGGTGGCCCGATTCCCGTGAGGGAATAAACCACGTAGGGACAAGAAAGGAGCCACCCCAGATTGCCTACCGGTATTCAGGCGTCCCGCAGGTAAAGATAGCACTGCCCGAAAAAATTCCTTTCACAGAGGCAGCCGGCCACCTTGGTGATCCCTGGCTAACCTGTGCCATACGCTAAAATAAATAAAATAAAATAAAAGGACAGGACTTTTTATTTTCCCCTCTCCTAGCTCTGCCTGTAACCCCTGTTCTGAGAATCTAAATGGGATCTCAGGTGATGCAGAGCTGTGATGGCCAAGACCGAGCTTTAGATTTCTGCTCACCCATTAATACTTTGGGATTTATTCATGTTTGCTCACTATTTCTTCTACCCAAGGTAATTATGAGACTAACAGTACAATTGGGAGGGACTGGATCACATTGAGCATTTTGGACAAGGGTGAGAGAAATGTTATGTAAGAAGAAGGTGGACCACTGAACTGTTTTTGGCATTTATCTACACAATAGGGTAGATACGTTTACTACAGTAATAAATCCATCTAGATTTGGGTGGGCAACTATGGCCCCTTTATGACCTGTGGACTTCAATTCCTAGAATTCCTGAGCCAGCCACAAAGAGGCCATGGTTGCCCACCCTGATCTAAATTCTTATGGTTCCTCATAGAGGGAAGGCACTATTCAGATAGATTATAACAGTGTTGGCAAACCTTTTCGGCACCGAGTGCCGAAATGCGAGCAGGCGCGGAGGGGAGCGCCAGGAACCAGAAGAGCCCTGGCGCGCATGTGCGCACCAGGAACCTGAGCTTCCGGTTTCTGGCGTGCGCATGCATGCTGGTCACCTGGTCTTCCAGTTTCTGGCGCGCATGCGCACGTGAAGACCAGCTGGCCAAAACTCAGCTTTCTGGTGCACCAGAGAGCTGCTCTTCCAGTTTCTGGCGCTCCCGCACACACGAAGACCAGCTGGCCAGCGCGCATATGCGCACCAGAAACCGGAAGCTCAGCTTCCCGGTGCGCGCATGCATGCCAGGGAGCTGCTCTTCCAGTTTCCGGCATTCCCGCCCGCGTGCAGACCAGCTGGTCTTCTCGCATGTGCGCGCCAGACCCCGGAAGAGCAACTGGCGACGGCTGGTGTACCCGGAAAGATGGCTCTGCGTGCCACTTCCGGCACGCGTGCCATAGGTTCGCCATCACTGGATTATAAAATGGATTTTTCCATCAGAAACTGTATTTCATTCCTGCTTTATCTTGGTTTTCCCAAGTACATTCATCATCGTCTGATCCATCTCACTCCAGCGGACTACGATGACTTTGTGAATGCCATTCGCAGCGCCCGAAGCGCCTTCTGCCTGACTCCGATGGGCATGATGCAGTTCAATGACATCCTTCAGAATCTGAAACGCAGCAAGCAGACCAAGGACCTGTGGCAACGGGTCTCTCTGGAAATGACGACCTTTTCGCCCTGATGCCCCATCTTGCATCCTTCCTTATGGGATCTTTTTAATTTTAGCTATTGGAAACCACTGATTCAATGTATTTCTACCATGACATTCCTCGTCCATGTGGCTGTGGCTGTGTTCTACTTCCCTTTCTCTCCTCCCCAGCAAGTGAAGGCAAGGAAACTGTGTGCATGTGTGTGTGTATGCGTGGGTGAGAGAGAGGGGGAGCTGGCTGATCATTGGTCAACAGTTTTAGTCTTTTTCCTGTATAGGGATGTCTTTATAAATGAACATCATTTCTGCCTTTCTCTCTCTCTTACTGGGTGTGTATGTATGCATGTTAGGGGTAGGATCAAGCCTGTTTCTTTATAATATTTATTTTGGCATTTATAAATATGTATACTACTTTCTATATGGTTCTTAAAATTTCAGCCATTAGCGGGCCAGGCGAGGCAGAGTTTGTTTCTGCTCATCCAGGTTCCTTCCTCCTTGCTGCCACAGCAGGTCCCTCATCCAGTACAGCTTACCTGTTTGGATGGGCAAAGACACCACTGGAAGCATCTGGCCTCAGCAAGTACGGAACTGGCTGGTACGATGTCTTTGCTCTTAGACGGTGATCTGAGGGCCTCCTCATCAGACAGCATAGGATATTCTACCCAAAATGGCTCCGAGTTGTACAGTCATGTTCCTTTGGATGAGATGTTAGCTCTCCTGTAATCAGTTTCTTACTCCTTGTTTCAGTTTCCCGATTAAAACCCTCATTTTCTTAGACTGACTCTTCTCCATATTTCTGTTTATCATGCTGACATCATAAAACAAAGAACTAAGAGTGCCTTAGAGTAGGAAGTTCTAACCTATTTTTGCAAAGGACTGAAAAAGTACCGAAACCTGGTCTTGTCCCAACGACCTTTGAACCACACAACCTCTCACCACAAAGTAATAAGGAAACTTGGTCTTAAAGATAAGGAAGATTCTCATCTGCTGCTAGTCCACAAGCAACTGATATTCAGGCATGTATCGCCCTGAAGCTGGAGGTCCCATTCAGCTTTCATGGTTAATGGCTTTTGCTAGACACACATATATTATTAAATGCCTACAACTTCATCTGGTGGTAGTTAATCCAGTAAACTTGGTTATCCATTTTGTGAACACCAAATTTTGCCTGACTTCAATTTTTGCCGATCACTTTCCCTGGTTCAGCCTAGCTTGGGGAAAGGCAAGATTTATTTACTTCATCCAGCTCATGTGGATTTTGTTAACCTTAAATTTCCTCATAGTTGTGTGTTACCTGATGTGAACTAGTCGGTTATTAAATATATGGGGACTAATCATATTAACTATTTAATTAAATAGTTTAAATTTACATTTAAATAAAGTTAAATGAAATTTAATGTGTCTCGGCCTCAGCCACTTTTTAGCCCTCAATCTGAAAAAAGTTGTGTGCTAGTAACATTGGACTTCCTCTGATTAATTCTCAGCATTCTTTATATTACATGATGCTAGTGTTTCATACTGTTTTTCACTAACTAAACGGGGAAATAAACTTTGCATCCTGAAACTTGTTGGTTTCTTCCTCAGCTGTCCTCTCTCTGCCAAATGGTTGGGCATTCTGATTTGTTTTAATCATGCAATAGTCAGCCATTGCTGACTTACTTTAAATGTGACTGTTCTATTGAAACAACCGTGTCTGATCTCAGTTCCTTAGTCCAGTCATTGTATTGTTTAATGTCAGCCTGCAAAAAGACTCCCAAAATTCCCCAGCCAGCATACTAGGAGTTGGGAGTTCTCCGATTTCAAAGTTGCTGAGGTTGAGAAACACTGTTTTAGTACAATGTACTTGCTGGCAGGTGGGTGGGAACACCTTTGAAAGTGCAAGTCAAGACCTGGCGTAAGTGCTGTGAAGATGGGATCCATGAACAAACACAGAGTGCATAATCTCTGAGGCTCGTGTTTGCCTTGAGCCCATATGCACTGCAAAAGCAGGCAGGATTAACCATTCCAAAGTCAGTTTGTGTCATGAAAGAGCCGAGGTGGCGCAATGGTTAGAGTGCAGCACTGCAGGCTACTTCAGCTGACTGCTAGCTGCAGTTCGGCGGTTCAAATCTCACCAGGCTCAAGGTTGACTCAGCCTTCCATCCTTCCGAGGTGGGTAAAATGAGGACCCAGATTGTTGGGGGCAATATGCTAACTCTGTGAACCGCTTAGAGGGGGCTGTAAAAGCACTATGAAGCAGTATATAAGTCTAACTGCTATTGCTATTTCCCCAAAACACACAACGTTAGAAAACCAAGTTTTTTAAAGTTTCTATTTCTTCAAAAGTACCTTGTTTTTTTTAAAAAAATCACCCCCATTCCCAACTCTTCCCTTTTGGGTTTTGAAAAAATTACATACAATAAATGGCCCCGTAAAGGTGTTAATTAATTTCTTTGCCCTTGAAGGGGTTGTGGCGGTGGGACCAGAGGAGGAGTTTGGAAGTTTCTCTATGCAGAGAACAAAGGGAGATGAAGGAAGCTCTCTCTGACTGGCACAGAAAGAGAAGAATGAAAAAGCCAGGAATAAACTAGAGGGCAAGGCGGCGGGGTGGGCTCTTGTAGCAGAGTAGGAGGCCAGGGGGGGTTGAAGACCAGGGGTTGTATGGTGGGTGATGGGCTGATTTGGTTCCATGAGAGCCCCGTTTCGGAATTAGTCCTGATGAATGTCACCTCCTTGATTTCAGTGAGATTCAAGGCCAGGGTAGGGATGTTTATATTTTAGAGCAATGATCCTCCTTGAATTGTATGTTAGTCCAGTGTCATTATCCCACATTCCTCTCTTTCCTACATGGTCCTTGAAAGGTTTATAATACCATTGCATTAGACATGATTGAGGTTAATTGTGGATCTTGTGCAGATGGCAGAAAAGACTGACTCGGGCATCCCCACCTCAAGGCCTTTCCTGCCCAAGGAATGGTGCAAAAGCTGCCATCTTAATAAAGCTCGTATTTACACTTACTGGCTGGAGTTCTGCAAGTTGACAGAATACAGTAATTAATTGAGTCATTTCTATTTCAAATAAACCCTGTAAAATTAAAATTAGATAATTGGAGCAATGGGTCCATGTTAAATTTTACAGACAGTCAAAATGTAGCCACAGTCAAGGATATAATTATTATACTAGTCTAATAAAAGTAGCCACATGGAATAAATCAGAATTGCTGGGTACTTTGCCAGATAGAGCAGGTCCTGTGTCTTTATAGAAAGCTCAAAGTAAGGACTTGAGTAGCAACTTCTCCACAAAGGCAAGAGTTTTTTTTTTTTTTGTGTGTTTTTTTTTTTTTTTTTTTTGTATTTGCCTTTGAGAACAGCTATAAGCCATGGTGGTGCAGTGGTTAGAATGCAGTGTTGCAGGCTAATTATGCTGACTGCCGGCTGCCAGGAGTTTGATTCTCACCAGGCTCAAGGTTGACTCAGCCTTCCATCCTTCCAAGGTGGGTAAAATGAGGACCCAGATTGTTGGGGGCAAGAGGCTGACTCTGTGAACCGCTTAGAGAGGGGCTGGAGAGCCCTGTGAAGCGGTCTATAAGTCTAAGCGCTATGGCTATTGGGAGGATGTGGCTATTCTAATGTTGTTGCTGTTTGAAATGTAAGGATAGTTATTTAATTGAAATAGCTTTCCAGACTAACAGAGGGGCTTGAATAGACACGTTTGGCCAAATAAAGCTTTAATGCTGGGGTGTGCACTATCCGTGGCAAGGTGGAAGGGCTATACAACTCAAACTGATTCTTGTGCATTTTGGATTGTGCTGCATTTGAGCCATGAAGAAGCACAGGCAGGTATCTGAAGATTTTGAATCACTCTATTGTCTAGCGTTTGGTTGCCAGGTAAGCACTTTAGACCACTTTGCTAACTCCAAGGTCTTATCTCAAGTCCTTCCTCTGAGTAGTAAGTGGCTGGAGTGCTTAGAGCTCATTTTGGCCGGATTGATGTTTATGACAGAAGCATTAGCCCCTTGACTGCACTTTGCCTACTGGCTACTTCTCAGGATGATGCGCTCAGGAACTTTCTCCAGCCACAAGAGCGTTGCTGTTCCAACTGAACAAGAGGGGCCTAAAATATTGCCGTCACTAGGATTTTTTTCAGTATGTAGTCTTGCATACTACATACATACTACCTTATTCTTGTTAAGTTTGTGCATTAACAGAAGTAGTTGTCTATTGTGTTTTAAATTCCATTGTTTTGGAAATGAGATCAAATACGAACTTGAAGTAAAGAAAAATGACACAGAGCTTGGTTAATAAACAAGCCCCAAAGTATCATAGATCTTGGCTTGGACCAATACTTTTCTCTGGCCAGGAGCTGCAGTGGAATATCCAGCTTTAAGCACTCTGTTCAGAGTTTAGAGACAGAATATGCTCTAAATTAACCCAATTACAGTTGACAATTTCTTATGTACATGTTTGACATAAAATGTATTATGCTGAAGAAGCTTATGGGATGGTAGGCAGATCTTGGTTGCCCTTTTTGTTGCCTTAAATTCCAGTATTTAGTATTTGTATACCATGATTGCTGAAGATAAACAGGGACTGTGGCAGTGATAGAATCACTGCCTTCCAGTTTTTCCAGGCTTAAATCGTATAAAACCCATTAGATTAGGAACCCAACAACACCCAGATATGATCATTCTCCTCCATAATGACCACCTTGATATCTGTCCAAAAGACCGGGTTCAAAAGTTCTACCATGTTTCCTTACAATTAAATGGTATAATCATTATTAAACCATTATTTTACAGTTGCAATATTGTAATACTTCTAATGATTCTTGAAGGCAAAGTTTTGTCTGATTCTTTAATATATTTGGCTGCTGTATTTATTTATGTTCCAGTATTTGGTTCCTAATTTTATTGCGCCCATGATTAATAGATCTATGCAGGCATCTATCAGAGGGGTTGATAAGGGCAGCAATGATTTTGGCCTATGGAAGAAGAGCTGTACTTCATTGGGGATTACCTTGGTATCAAATTGGCACTTTTCTCAAACATGAAGTCTGTGCTGGCATTAGAAGGAATGGGGAAGAATTCCATGTACCTGTCAAGTTAAGGAAATCAGGAAAAAATAAATAAATAAGGGAATCATAATTTTATTGCACTCAACATTTAATAGATCTATGCAGGCATTTGCAATTTGTTGCCTCTTAGAAGTTTTAACAAAACTTTATTCAAAGCTTTTCAAGCCGAAGGCAAGTTTGCCTTCTGAAATGTCTCCAAAAGAGGCATATTCCTAACAGTGGTGATTTCAGTATCTTGGCCAAGTAGGCAGTTGGTCCTCACAAATGGATCTTTCTTATCTAATTTTGTATAGAGATAAAATTATGCCAGTGGAAAAGAATATATGTCAGTTGAACTATGGAGTCCTTGCTGCTCTCAGAGCTTGGTGGTTTGCTTGCAGATATTTCATTAACTGGCTAGGCAGTTAATCAGTGCTAGTGAGCGTGGGGCTTACATACAGTAAGATAAAACTGATGTTAAAGAAGGAAATGAACAGACCATCCTTTCCAGCAGCCAACACCCAGATAAGCAGGAATTAACACAGGCAAACAATCAAGCAGAAAGCAATAATTAAGGAACTACCAAGGAGAAAACCACACTCCCACCAACACCGGCAGGGCAAGCTACTGTAAGGACCAAACCTTACACTCCCTAGTACTCATCATGTCTAGTTGGGTAATGAAACACCTGTAAGCCACTCAGCAAGCAAGCTCAGGGAGCACCAAGGACTCCTCCATAAAATTATCCATTACACAGATGTCTCTTTCATCCTATACGTTGTGCAGATCTTTGCCATAAAACCTCACTGTCTTAGAACCAGGACTGATTTAAGGGTCTGCCACATACTGCCTGACTATCCTTTTCCATAGATAGGCCCAATCCTTCCCATTAAAGCCTTGAAACTGTTTGTCTTGTCCTATATAGGGAAAATAAGATTTCTCAGGCTGTCCTCAGTACTTGTCTAAATGGTATCTGCTTTTTTAATCTGCTGGTAAGTGGTATCTGCTTTTTTTTACACTGCCAGTTGGCTCTGCCAAATTTCCAAGGAGCATACTTCTCCATCTGCAAAATGTCTCTCATCCAAACTAACCACATTAATAATAAAAAAGCATGACTGCATAGATGTCAAGTCCAGAGCAGAGCTGTGGTTCTAGAGTTCTACCTGACTACCAGGCTCCTACAGGTAAGCTTTTTAATCCCATTACAAAAATCCTCTTCTCAGAACTAGAATTTGTATATGTCTGAATGCAGCTGCTTTTTCTGTGAATGATTGAATGCGAACATTGGAAGAATGCTCAGCACTTTCTCCAGGCATTTGAAGTCATGTGTACAGAAGGAAGGAGCAATTCGGGTCACTGTAAAGTGCAAGTCTGGTTGAGCGATGGAGAAACCTTCCTAAAAGCAGCACAAGGGTGGAATCTAGAAATTAGATGGGCTTGGCCTCTTCCAACTCTGAAATCTACGTTTGTTTGCATATAGGTTATGATTTGCTGCTGCAAATATGGGGAACTGTCTAGCACAGAATACAAACTCCTACCTCCTGTTATTTTTACAATAATATTAAACAGAAATCATTTATCTTTGTGGTATTCATCATCAACTTATCCCTTACCCTTGATATTTGACACGGGCATTCCAATTAGCATTTATACTAGCCATTCTGGAAATGTCTTTGATTCCTTTGAAAAGAGCTGTGCAGTGCCTTGGAATGAATGGCAAAAAGGCATCAGACAGCCATCTCCTTTCCCAGAAATGCTCAGCCGCCCTCTGTAGCTCTAGCCCAGTGATGGCGAACCTATGGCACGCGTGCCACAGGTGGCACGCGGAGCCATATCAGAGGGCACGCGAGGCGTTGCCCTATGTCAGCTCCAGCACGCATGTGCGCGCTGACCAGCTGATTTTCGGCCTTGGGGAAGGCCGTTTTGCCCTCCGGAGGCTTCAGGGAAGCTTCCTGAAGCCCCAGAGTGCAAAAAAACGGCCCAACGGGCAAACCGGAAGTGCGTTTTTCCGAACTTCCGGTTTGCCCTTTGGGCCATTTTTCACCATCCTAGGCTTCAGTGAGGCCTTTGCGCATTTGCGTGGGGGCGGGCGGGGGGGTTGTGTGCATGTGCAGGGGGCAGCGCGGGGGGAGTTGTGCGCATGCGTGGGGGGAATGGGTGTGGGCACGTGCGTGCGCGCTAGCGTGCGCACACACCCTTTTGGCACGCGAACCAAAAAAGGTTCGCCATCACTGCTCTAGCCCAATCCCAGGAAAAGGCCTACATTGTTTAAGTGTTTCAGATTTTGAAATGCTTCAAAGGAGCTGTCTGTGACTCTTAAGTGCTGAACACAATAGAGACTTGGCCTCTTTTGCAATTAGTTTCACGCCCAATTTTTCTCCTGTAATGTTCATGGACTTGAGCTGAATACTGTGTTACCTTTCCTCTTCTAATGCGTCCTTGACCTTCCACGTCACTCCTTGTTTAGAAGTTTCTTCTCTTGGAATCCACATGGGCATCGTGGTAGGGTGCTTAAGCTCTGAATCTCTTAGCAGATCCCAATCAGGCTTAAAAGCCTTAAAAATGTCTGCCACTTCCAATTAGCCTCATGTTTCCCCTCCAGAAAATACAGGTTCTTATGTTATTGATCAGATTTTTTTGAGATTATCTAGTCTTAAGTGTTACTGTTTTCTAGTTTCATTTTAATAACTAAGACAGGTTCTTACAATCCAGTGTAGAGGGATCTCCATTGCTGCATGTATAATCAGAGCTATTCGGTCAGGAAAAAGGTTAGCACAACTTGAAAATCTACATCTAACAAGAAATAAAGCAGTTCATTTATTGATCCAAATGCTATGTCTAATTTTTATTTAGACATTGTGCTCAGCTGCAAGAGCCAAGAATTTATTTGTATCATTCAATGTGAATGACAATATACATGAATCCAGTGCAGGAAGAACAGCACTCTTTCTTTCTTTCTTTCTTTCTTTCTTTCTTCAGCCACAGGGTTTTAGGTTGGTGGGTTACATTTTTGGTTACACAACATTTCCCGCTGCTTGGGGACACATTGAATGAGATATTATAAAGTCCATATTATATATTTACAGACAATGGTAAATTCACAATTAAAAATGCACAACAACTAAGGCTCAATGCGAAAGCTTGGTTGAAATCACTTTCTTCCCTGGTCCAATGAACGCACCGAGTGACAGACGTTGCCCCAAGGTGTCTCCCCGTCTGAGTCTGCGTATTTCCAGTGAGCTCAGCACTGGTTTTCTTGGGAGTTGCTGGGCCACTGTATATAAGGCATGTTTGAGAGATGGGCAAGAATCTGCTTTGTACGCCAAGAGAGAGAGGTAGCAAGGCAGAAGATAAAACAGGAATAGAGTCTACAAGGAAACTGGAGACTCACTTGAGGCAAAATGAGAAGTTTTGTACCAATTCTGCTCCCTCTCAATCCTAATCTCCTTGCTGTGCTCAGAACGGAATGAAAGGAGACGACTAACAACTAAATGCAGAAGAAAAATCCATGCAATGGGCTTCAGAGGACAACTTTTCATCCCAGATGAAGATAAGTTTCTTGCAGCGGCTGAAGAGCGCCCATTGGATTTCTCTCCATCTTTCACTTGTCACAAACCACTTTCTATCTGAGAATGTCTGTTACCATTCTAGTGACATCACCTATTTTGCTTCCCTGACCCCTGGGGTAGAAACAATGAAATAACTAAAATGGAATTAAGAAAATGCCATTTGATGTCTATGACTAAGAACTTTGGGAACACCACCCTATACGTAACAGAGCTGTCACAAATAGTAAGACATTCACTTGCTAGTTTCCTGAGCATTTTGGACATTCACAAGAAATGTCACAGTAGCCTACACATTTGCATGCTTCTGCTCCTTGGAGATGCTGCTTTCAGCTTTCTTGCATCTGGGAATTACAGGCTACACACATTCCTACGCTAGTGACCATAGAATTTGGGAAGAGTGGGCAACTACTGCACAGTGTCTTGTGCAATTATAGTCTCTCGGCTGCATCAAACCACAAATAGTTGAAGGTGCATGGTTGGCCCACAGATGGCACGCTTCCTCCTCCCTCTCTGGGTGATTCAAAGAAAGTTGGCAGTGGTGTGTGTGTGTGTGTGTGTGTGCGTGCGCGCGCGCGTGCACATAGGCGTCCTTCCCGAGGGCTCCCACTTGAGTTCGTTTGGCAGTCTTGCTCGTGGAGATCTGGGCTTCAGCTCCAGCTCGAATTCTGCAGCTCCTCCCTGAGCCACGTGG
Organism: Thermophis baileyi; assembly: GCA_003457575.1. Lineage (NCBI taxonomy): Eukaryota > Metazoa > Chordata > Lepidosauria > Squamata > Dipsadidae > Thermophis > Thermophis baileyi. Next base: position 721,560 of record QLTV01004250.1, on the reverse strand, counting down.
GGAGAGGCTGTCTGAGCGTATTCAGCAACTTGGATAATTCAATGTTGGGCTCATGGTAGAAATCTGCCAGGAACATGCGGGACTGCAGGGGTCCCAAAAAGAGAGAGGACCCATTAATGAAAGGCCACTAACAGCTCTTTTCTCTCTCTCTCAATTATAACAGACATGCAGGAGTTCTGTGTAGCTTACCGAGGAATCCATCTCTGGATATTTTCTCCCTTTACTCTTCCCCAGGCATTTCGTCTTTCCTCCATCAAGCAGCTGGCACCAAAATCCCTTTGCGTCATCATACCTGAAAGGGGAACTTACTTTATACAGTCCTTTTATACAGTACACCGGTGCTTTAATCTAGAGTGCTATGAAGGTTAACTAAATACCTTCCTAATTTTCCTTTTCTTTCAGTGCCTAAAAATGAGCTGTTTGGGCAACGATCTTGCTATCTCTCAGAAAAAAGCCATCACCAGCTTTATATTACAGGAAGTAAAATGAAACACAACTGATCTCCTACATTTCAGGCTGGCTCTGTCTCCCCCTGGATGATCTGTGTCCTTGTGGATCAAGGATGCTCTGAATCTGGTACGGGAGGGAGTCCAAGGCAAGGCATCCCCTTTGGCAGGAAGCTCTGCGAGATCTAACCTGATCACTGCCTACGGAGCCAGAGGGAAGAAGCTCTCTACAGGAATCCTCTTAGGCTCATTAATTTATGCATCCTTCTTGTCCTTTTCATGGCAGCTCAAATAAAAGCAACAAAGCAAAAGCAACAATTTCAGATGAATGAAAGCAGCAGGAAAGGCAGATGAAAGTGGTGTCGGCAACCCAGAACATAACAAGGGCAGCAATACACAAACCTCTGCATTTATGCTAGCAAGAATTGCATTGGGATGGGTAGCTTCTACCTCCTTTCTTGGTGCCGGCTATGCTGCCCAACTTGTCTTTTTTGTTCCCTTGAATTAAAATAAAGGGGAACCTCATGCTTCAAAATAAGGGGACAAAATAAGAGGACTCTTGAGCCCCAGAGGCATTCTTGAAAAATAAACGTGTCTGTGTGTCTAGAAGTTGAGCTGTGGCAACTGGACTTATTGTCTTGGTTTGAGACATTTTGCTGCCCATCCAAGCAGCTTCTTCAGTCAGAACAAGTCTGCGATTTGGGAAAGAAACCCTGAGGCAGGAATGCCCCTAAGAATGTTAGGAGTTGGTACATTCCAAGGACTTTCTGCCTACTCGGATCCCACTAAGCAATTTGTTCAGACTGAAGAAGCTGCTTGGATGGACAACGAAACGTCTCAAACCAATAATAAGCCCAGTTGCCATAACTCAAGTTGCAGACAACTCTACTTGGATGACTGAGAATCTTCACTGACATGAGGTGTGTGTGTGTGTGTGTGTGTGTGTGTGTGTGTGTGTGTGCGCACTTGCCTAAGAGGGGAGAAAAAGGCCAAATGGGGAAATGGGGGGATGGGCTGGTGAGCCAGCAGGATTAATGCAGACACAGCTCACTCTCTGTTCTCTGGAAAAGCCCCTTTTTATGCCTGGCCCTCCCTCCAGCCCCTGCCCACCACTTGCTATCCAGGCAAGAGCTCCAAGGCAGCAGTTGGGAGAAGAGAGCCTCTCCATACCACCCTTTCCAAATTCACAGCATGTCCATTGGCCTTGAGAGACTGCCCACTCTCAGCTTCCTCTGTGCCGACACTTACTGAAAATAGACTGAATTCTAAGAAAATGCCTTTCAAGACTGTAATCACAGGGATGATTATTTTTATTCGCTAAGTCCCCTTTAACTGTACACTGAAGCCTGATTCAGAGATAAGGAATCCCCAGAAGATGGCAACAAGCTCGGATGTTGTTGTTTAACTGCCACCATCCCATGCCATCAAACCTGGTTTGATGGGACTATAAAGAGGGCAGCGAGTTGTCTACCCTGCCAGGCCTTGGCAAACAAGCCAAGACTGACTGAAGTGGGAGCAATTAACCAGCTCCTGGGCTTCACATCCTCTCTTTCTCATTATGTGGAAATGGGAAGTGTGATAAAAACAAACCAGAAATTCTATGAATCTAGAGAAAGGAAGGGGAGGGATTGCCTGACCGCCTCCTCATTTAATACTTTGTTGGCCTAGAAGTGCTGTGTTCAAATCAGGTCATACAGGGAAATTAGCTTATAAGCAGCTGTCACACAAATGTATACGTTTTTACAAAGATTTCAAGACAAAAGTGCCTTCATGCAAATGGAGAATCCTTACTTTAGTGCTTGTGTGTAGTTGAGCAGTGGTGTAATTCCCAGAAACCGTTGAATGTTGTCCATAATGGAAGAGGGGCTGTGTCGAAGCTCCTGCCCATCAACTATCAGAATCTAAATGGAAGGAGGAATGGCCAAAGTTCTTGGTAAATCTAACCAACCTTTGCATCAATGAAAGAAACTTTTAGTACAATCCTGCCAGACTGCGACCTTCAATAATCTTTACCTAAGTCCTCTTTGTAAACAAGGAGATTTGGATTTAAGGAACAACCCCCAGACGGGGTCCGGCGTTGTGCCTTTATTGAGCCCATTGGGCCAACACTTGCTGTGCTTGTTGAAAAAGGATGGGAAGACACAGAAGTTCCTTTAGTAGTAACGGCAGTAACGGTGGTACCTGTTGATCAACCTTGCATGCTAGTTTGAAAGTATTTTGGCTTTTGACTGAACTGCTTCATCTACTGATATTTGCAGGCTGCCCTACATCGGAAGTGTTGCAAGGATTTCAGAGCCCTTTCCAGCTTCATGAGGAGTGACTTTTTGGGAAGTTTGTGCAGGTCTCTTGATTGGGGCAGGATTCCCTTTCACAAACCCGTATCAGGAAGAGAATGTGTGGGTGCGTATCTCTTCATAGAGGAGGGAGCCTCAAGTGCCCCACTAGCTGTAGTCTCACTGACTGGAATAAGCAGCTCAAATGATCCCTTCAGGAGAACAGGCTGTTGTTGGCCTTCGTAAGCTTTTCCCAACAGAAAAAGTAGTTTGGCTCAATGTGTTCAATAAAGACACATGGCCAAACTCTGGGAGTTATTTGTTTAATAAACAACACACTGTATGTTTTAATAGGACTCAAGTAAAGCATTTACAGCACTTCAGGATTAGGGATGGTTCAAAAGGGCTGACAATGCTCTCTCTACAGCATATACACAAAATCTCCCCAGAGACCTGTAGAGTATTTCTGTATGATGCATATCACTTTAATGATATTTCCTGAACGAAGAATCAACATTATATAGCTGGACAGACATAGCAGGTATTTCCTAATTATATCTGGTTACCAGACTATTACACTTTCTGTTTCCCCCCCCTGCCCTTCTTGAAGGGGGTGGTTGAGAAATTCCTCTCTTATATATACAGTATAGTGATTCAGCTGGCAAGATAGAGTACAGAATTTTCTATAACCAGGGTTTGCATTAATGATGAAGCTCAAAAGTTCAAGAAACTTTGCTTCTTCAAAGTTTCTTTCCATTCTGAGTCCACTCACCTCTGAAACCTAGAAAGCCAGCAAGTTTTTAATAGTGCGCTATCTTAGTAGTTTTTGTTCTTCTTGAATATCTCTTTGTGAGAGAGGCCTTTTGTAAGTCTCACAAAGAGATATGCAAGAAGAATCCTGGTTTGCTTCTGCAAATGAAAGTTAATACATTTTGAAAAGGTTGCTCAGTATCAGTTTTAGGGTTCACTTAAATTGCCTTCAAACATAAGCTAGATCTTGGAGAAAAAAATGTTGTACCTGTCCTGATGGAAAATATGTTAGCCATCTCTCCAGATGTGTTGAATATAATCCAGGATTCAGACAACGACTCTGTAGATTGTGCAGCTCTTGAGGGGCCTGGGGTCCAGCAGAAATGGTCTGGTAAAAGGTGTAGTTAAGTGCCACAGGGTCATTGTGAGCACGTTGATGCTGCAAAGTGTGAAAAGTGAATTAAGAGCATAAAATTCTGCTTTTCCCAATTCAAAAGGCAGCCAATACGTAAAATTTCACCTATGCAGTCTGGCCTTTCTGAGTTACCTGATACCAAGAGTAGGCTCGGTCAGCGGGGTTGATAAGGACAGCAATGATTTTGGCCTGTGGAAGAAGAGCTGCACTTCGTTTGGGGACTGCCTCGGTATCAAAGTAATTGGCACTTTTCTCAAACATGAAGTCTGTGCTGGCATTAGAAGGGATGGGGAAGAATTCCATGTACCTGTCAAGTTGAGGAAATCAGGAAAAAAAAGGGGGGATCACAATGATGGGGATGGATTTAATTAGAATTGAGAGATTTCTTACTATACACAAGAAGCTTGCAGGCACTGACAGAGTAAACACAAACATTTGCATCGTTCTGGCAGGAGCCTCTGCCCTCCCTCATGCTGGATACGCCATGTTCTGATTGAACCCGGGATGCAATGAAGTCTGCCTTATGGGGAACGATAGAAACACTATCCTCTCTGAAGACTCTCTTGATCAATTACTCCAGTGTTTCTCAATCTGGCTGGGCAAATTCTAGGAATTGAAATCCACACATCTTAAAGTCATCAAGGTTGAGAAACACCGATCTAGTCATTGCTTTATGAAATGATAAATGCAGATGGTTAAATTTAACTGCTCTGAGCAAAGAAAAGAATACATCCAGCTTTGTTTCTACTTGGTAGCCACTTCTGAATGTTTGTGCTTGAGATGGGAAAAAAAGGAAACTTTGCTGATTAAGTAAGTTTGTGATTATAAAAATGGCTAGTACAGATTAAATACGTTAAAGTAAAAAGTTGAGGATGCAGTGTTATTATTTTATTCTACTGCACTAAAAAGAATCAGAAGTCAAGGCTTTCTCCCCCTCCCCTTTCCCCTACACTTTTCTCTTCTCTCTTTTCCTTTCCCCATTTCCCCACTATTTTCATTTTCATTTAATAAAAGTTTAATAAAATTATTTTTTTTAAAGAAATGATGAAGGCAAATCAGCGACCAACACAAGCAACCTTGGACTAATTAAAAGTTAGCAATGTATATATAACATTTGAAGTTAATATTGTTTTATACAACTGGCTGAACGCTGGAACAAGAAGAAGCTGCTAGTGCGAGGGACAATCGTGGAAATGCAACAGGATGTGGAGAACCTTGGCCCAGCTTTTTGACCAGGGTTAAAAAGTCCAAGCTAGGCAGGATCCAGAGGCTCTCGGAGACAGTTCAATAGGAATCCCAGCACGTACCAATCAATTCCTTTGTGGTAGTTGGGTCCATTAAAGAACTGGATCTCTTCAAAGGTGGATGGGCTTGGGAAATTGCTAGTCACAGCTGGGTGCAGGGAGAGAAAGAAATGCACAGCAGTTGTTCCTGCAACAGAGAAATAAGAGGAAAACAAAAGCTTCATCAGGGTTATGTTGGGTTTACTTCAGCCATAAATAACTGAAATATCTGCTGGTTCCAAATACAGGTATAGTCCTTGACTTAAGATAACAACTGAACCCAAAATTTCCAATCCTAAAAAGTAGTTGTTAACTGAGTTGCACCCCATTTTATGACCTTTTTTGCCAGAGTTGTTAAGTGAATTACTGCAGTTGTTAAGTGAATCATGCAATCATTATGCAAGCCTGGCTTCCCCCATTGATTGGAAGCCAGCTGAGAAGATTGCAAATGATGATCACATGACCCCAGGACAGTGCAACTGTCATAAATATAGGCCAGATGCCATGCACCCAAATTTTGATCGCATAACCATGGGGTTATGCAACGGTCGTGAGAACTGATCATAAGCCACTTTTTTCAGTGCTGTTGTAACTTCAAACAATCACTAAACAAATGATTGTAAGTCAAGGACTCCTTGCATTTCTTTTCACTTATCCAATATACTGGAGTGGTGAAGAATGCTGGTTTCCAGTTTAAACTTCTTTTTGTACATTGATTAATCCTCAAATTTATTGAGTTGCACATCGATCTTATCTCAGTTTGACAGGTCTGAAAGGAGTAGGGCAGGGGTCCCCAAACTTGGCAACTTTAAGACTTGTGGACTTCAACTCCCAGAATTCTCCAGCCAGCTATGCTAGGCTGGCTGGAGAATTCTGGGAGTTGAAGTCCACAAGTCTTAAAGTTGCCAAGTTTGAAGACCTCTGGAGTAGGGAATCTCAGTGTTAGATTTGCCCCTCAAGACTAATTGCCCTTCCCTATATGGTAAAATCCTCATTAAACTTTAAACCAGCAGAGGGGGAATGGCTACTGTCATGAGGCTGCTGAACTAGAACAAGAGCCCCTGTCTACACGGCCAGCAGTGAGGGAGATGAGAAGGCAGAGTTTGGTGACATACAGGCGGCCATAACTTTTCTACCTGGACTTTAAGGGGTACTAGACTGACAAGTGAAGATTGAAATCACAAAATGGAGACTCACAATGCATTATACCAGGGGTCTCCAAACTCGGTCACTTTAAGACTTGTGGACTTCAACTCCTAGAATTCTGGGAGTTGAAATCCACAAGTCTTAAAGTGGCCGAGTTTGGAGACCCCTGCATTATACAAATGTCAAATTGTTAAGCAAGATGAAAAATGCCACTGGGGATAAATGTTACCAGTTTTTTGAGGACCAATAATAAGGAACTTGGGAAGCCGGTCACACGTCTTCTCTTTTGACCAGATATCCTTATGCCGCTTGTCATCACAAGGGTTCTATGTCAAGAAAGACATCAAATATGAGATCATGTAGGAAATACATGACTTTGTATACATTAGGTAAGTAAATTGTATGAGAAGGTCCCCAATCTAAGATGCGTTCTACCATTCGGAATGTGCTACTATGATACTGGATGACTGGTCTACAAGAATACTGAGCCTTGGAACAAAGCCGTTTAATCACACTACATTTTTTTTATAATGTTATGAAAACATTTAATATATCAAAACAGACCAAGTATTTTTGAAAAGTTTAGCTTATTTTGAAATTTTGTTTGCTTGATTTTGCTCTTTTCCTAATAGGAAATTCAAGAGAAGTAATTTTTCCAATCTTTTCAACATTGGTCACATTCCCCTAGCATGTGCTTGGTTTTGAATGGCACATTTTAGGAAGGACACAGATATTAGAGCAGTGATGGTGAACCTTTTTGGCGTTGCGTGCCAAAAGTCCAAGCGTGCGAGCGCTGTTGCGCTCACGTGTGCCGGCACCCATAATGCAATTCGTGCCCCTATTTGCACATGCGCGCATGACCCACCCCCGCACTCCTCCTGCACATGTGCCCCGCACTGCGCATACGCACATGCAAACCCTCACTGCACATGCGTGTGCCCCCGCGCACCCGACTTCTTCCAAGAGGGCCGGTGCGCCTCTTACCAGAGGATAACCAGGTACTGGCCAGTTCCCGGGCGAGACAAAGCAGCAGCCATTCCCCAGCCAGCGGCAGCTCTCTCAGCCCCACCACCTTGAAAGCGCCATTCGCCGGCCGGGGAAGCTCCGAACGTGCAACCTTGCCTGGGCTCCTCACAGAGAGAGCTGCTGCCAGCCGGGGAACGGTGTATCCCAGCGGGGAGGAGCCCAGGCATGGCCTCGCATTCGGAGCTTCTCCAGCTGGCGTTGCCGATGTAGAAGCTCCGAACGCGCGGCCTTGCCTGGGCTCCTCCCTGCTGGGAGTCACTGTTCCCCGGCCAGCGGCTACCGAGGTGGGGGGGGGGGCAGAGAGCTTCCCTTCGCGGCGCGCGGGCGACAGAGAGAGCTGCTGCCGGCCGGGGAACGGTGGATCCCAGCGGGGAGGAGCACAGGCAAGGCCGCACATTCGGAGCTTCTCCGGCTGGCGCATGGCACTGCTGAGGTGGGGGAGGCAGAGAGCGCTGCCGCCGGCCGGGGAATGGCCGCTCCCAGCAGGGAGGAGCCCAGGCCACGGGGTCATTGGCACAGGTAGCCCACCATCACCACCCCGCCCTCACCGGCTGCTCGTCCACCGGTGCTCCGGACCGCCTGGGGCTGCGCAAGAAGCCCGCGCAGGTAGGGAGGGAGGGAAGCCCGGCTTACCTTGCTCTGCTCCCTTAGGAAGCGACCGCCGGGATCCCCTCTCCACATCTTTTGGCACGCGCGCCTGTTGCTGGTCTTCGCACTCGCACTTGCACTAGAAACCAGACCAGCTGGCCGGTGCGCATGCGCTCTCTGGAAACAGGAAGATCATCTTCCTGGAGCACGCATGCGCAATGGGCGGCTGTTTTTCCAACAGCCTGGGGCCACGGAAGAAGCCCGCTTGGTCAGGGAGGGAGGGAAGCCGCGGCTTACCTTGCTCTGCTCCCTGAGGAAGCGACCGCCGGGATCCCCAAACCAGACCAGCTGGCCTGTGCGCATGCGCACTCTGGAAACAGGAAGATCATCTTCCGGGAGCACGCATGCGCAATGGGCAGCTGCTCTTTCAGTTTCCAGCATGCCCGTGCACATGAAAACCAGCTGGCCGGTGCACCGGAACCCGGAAGAGCAAAGGGCGACAGCTCCGCGTGCCCCGAGAAATGGCTCTGCGTGCCACTTCCAGCACGCGTGCCATAGCTTCGCCATCACAGTACTAGAGCATGTTCAGATGAGAGCCACCAAGATGACAAGGGGTTTGCAAAGAAAAAACGTTATGAGGAACAGTTGGTGCTATGGGTATCTTTAGTTTGGAAGACACCTGATAGACATCTTCAAGACATCTTCAACCCTGAAGATCATTCAGAATTGTTCCAGAAGATAGAATAAAAAATTGTGGGTTCCAATTTTGGATACTTTTTTGGTAGGGAGGATTTCGGTTGAGCGGCAGGAAATTGTAAGGGTTAGCATTCAACAATAGACCATTTGTTCGTCTTGGTACCCATTCCTGCTGGATACTCTCTCTTATATTCTACAATTTGGAGGAGAGGAGGTGCCAATCTGGTAGTATTGCAAGAATTTGAAATAGCTAAGGCAGGTGAAATTATCTTCATTCAAGGTTGGTCTAGCTGGATTCTTAGCATAGCATAACTTTTATAGCCAGTTTCCAATTCCTTTATTATCTATTCTAATAAAGGACTGCTTAATTGCATATTATCAGAGGGAGTTTTCAGGAATAAAAGAAAGCTGCCCACCCGGGTGAACTCTCCAGCTGAATGTCTAAAGATAGGTGTGCTAATAATCATCTCCACATTCCTCTTTCAAGGATTGATACAGATGTCATGATGTATATACAGGTTAATGTATAATCTGGACTGGTACATGAAGAAAAACAAACACTGGTTTTAAGGTTATCTTTCTGGCTAAGAGGAAGGTCAAATATGTGCTGCCAATCAGGAATGCCTCTCTTGGCTTTGTTTTTGTCACTTGCTTGCCAAAGGAGAGCAAGTGACAATGTCACTACAGTCCTGAGACCTACTTATGAATATCATTTTCTTTTCAAAATGACAGCCTCAGTTGGGGGTCTGAAGCTAGATTACCCACCCGGACAACAGTGAAAACAGGACCTGCCACTGAAAAAATTGTTGCCTTCACCAATGACCCATCTTGCTTATACAGTGAAAGTACGTGCTGAAAATGGAATCAGAGTCACTTCAAAAATGTCAAACTTCTCTCAAAAATAAAAGTTTCCTATGTCCAGAAACAACCATAACTTTCCATATTCCCAGTTAATTCCAAAGGAATCAAAAGGAAAATGAAATGCAGGAACTTCTCTCTTGCAGCGAATAATAAAGATTCATTAAACTCTGAACTTTCTGCTTTTGTATTAAGGTCAAATCAAATCTTCAGCTGAAGTGTGATCAATGGGAGCCTATCTTAGACATTGTTGGAAAATGCCCCCCTCCCCCCCAACAATGCTTCCTCACCTGCCACAGAGGGTTCTTTTCCTCTGAAAATATTTCAAAATACTTTTTGGCCAACTGGATGGGAGGCAAAGTCTGAATACGAAGATTGGTCCAGCACTGCACGAATTTGACAAGGCTTTCAAAAGTGTAGAGCCCAAGCCGGTCATTGCCGTAATTGGACAAGTGGGTCATGAAGATGCTGATCTACAAACAAGGAAGGAAATGGAAGCTTCCATTAGTATCAACAAACAAAGGCACTTGGGCCCCATCGCTTGCTTTCTGCAGTTGCAAAGCATACAATGTCCAAGATCCTAAAGTTTTTGTTCTTTCATTTGGTTAGATTTGACATTTACAGTCATCCTTCTCACAGAAGAAGATATTCATATAAATAATTCCCGTGTCCCAGAATTTCTTGAGAGGATTTTAATTAATTCATCAGTTCCACTTGGTTCTTTTTTTCTGGAAAAAAAAAGCCATCATATCTCTCAATCTGTTGACTGCAGAGCCATTTATTTATATTGTTCTTTTTATTTATTACATTTCAAGAGCAAGGAACTTGGGAGTCTCCTTCTACTGTCATGACAAGTGCACGCTTACTGAAAGTCTAGTCTCCATCGGGGGTGGGGGGTGGGGGGGGGTCATAAGCCAACAAAATACTTTTAGTTTCTAGAAATATAACCCCTGCACTTCTTCACGCATTCCCCCCACCCCCTGGAATCTCATGGAAAGACCTACCCAAGGTTTTTATTTATAAATTAATTCTGATCTGTCTAAACAAAGGAAACTGGAGTGTCCTTTTAAGAATCCAATTACAATATTGTTAAGATTGGTGTGCTCCATCTTTTCTATAGTCTGGGAGGTGTGACGGGGAAGGGTACTGTCACTTAAACTTACTGGCATGTCCATCTCACATAATTAACTTTGAACCTGTTTTTTTGAGTCCCAATAAAACACAAATACAATACTTCAAAGTACGAGAAAATCAAACCTACAACAATTAGTACTGGAGGTACCAACGGATTTCTGCACACCATAATTATTGTTAAGAACTTGGCAAAGTTTACTAGTTGCTCATGTTTGATCTTGCAGTAGTAACTCTATAACCTCTTGGTCAATTTTCACAGTTCAGACAATTGTGGTTATGAGTGCCAGATACTATGAGCAATACAATAGACAGTTTAACAATGAATGGTATCTTAACATCTGAACACTCAAGTGTAGTTATCACATGGAAGACAAGTACTTCTATCCATTGTGACCACAATGGGTGACACCAATTTGAGCTAAAGTAAAGAACATGCTAGGAGAAGCATGTAAGATGTTATGAAAAGTTCTAGAGACTATCCATGAGGAGGGGCCTGCAACTGCACCTTAATGGAACTTTAGCCCTGTCATTTTCGAGGTCTGCACCCCAAGTTCAGGCAAGGCCTTATACTTCTCTGCCCTAGTAAGGCCTTGGCTGAACTTAGGGTGCAGACCTTGAAAATGTATATATAGTTACGGTAGGAGTGAAAAGCCACGTAAGTCAGGTCATAGTCAATTTGCCTCTGACAGATTTGCTCATTTTACATAACATGCTGTGTTCCTGAGGTAAAACTATCGTACAGAAAGTATAAACTATTCAACCTCATTTTAGCCTAGTATAGCATGTGGTATAAACCAAGACAGTGTCTTTCTGTCCTATACCATTAGGCTGCCCTTCACCTCCTCGTTGGTCAGTAGTGGAGGGGCGCTGCAGAGATTGCTGGATCTGAGAGGCCTTACAAAGGGGAAAGCACTCTGCTTCACCAAACGCATCTGTTAACTCTAGCTGAATTGGAGGGAAGACATCAGCCTTCTCTGCAAACCCTTTGCAGGGTTCTTGCACTAAATGGTCCTCTCTGATGAACGGCTATGAAAAAAAGGAATGAGACAATCCACAGCCGCTAGAAGAGAATATTTTAGCTCAGAGTTGAACTGCAGAGTCCTTGGTGCTCTCTGAGCTTGGTTGTTTTCTTACAGATGTTTCATTACCGAACTAGGTAACAATGTCAGTGCTAGCAGAGCGCATCCATGAACACCAACTAGCAGTAAGAAGACATGATGAAATTTAATTTCACAACACATGGACAGACTTAACCTTAGTTTCAACTGGGACACTGTGAGCATCCTAGACCAAGCCAAGTCCAAAAGTGCTAGAGAATTCCTGGAAATCTAGCACTCAGACAAATTGGCCATCAACAGGCAAATAGAGTTAAACAACAACTACATACCATTCAAGTGACAACCAAAAAGACAAAAAGGAAACTAAAAGATCAAAACACCTCCTCACTGGCAATCAACCAACAGACAAGCAGAGACTAATACCAAGATTAAAACTAGACCAACAACTGAGAAGTAAACAATACTCCAAACAAGGAACTAGCAACTCAAACAAACTAATATTCCCACCAACACTGGCAGAGCAAGCCACTAGTATATAACATGAGAGCAAACACCATTCCCTACTATGATGTCACCTAGTTTGGTAATGAAATGTCTACAAGAAAACAACTAAGCTCAGAGAGCACCAAGGACCCTGCACAATCCATACCAGAATGATACTGCATTCAAGTTAAAAAACAAAAACCAAATTAAATACAGCTGCAATCAGTCTGATGCGGGGGGTGGGGGGGAATACTAGCCCTTATGGAAAGGAAATTTCCAAAACCTTGTTATATATACCAGAAACTCATTTCCCCAGAAGAATGTACAGCTCAAATGAATTTGGATGAAGGAAAATCTGGATGGCTGCTTCCCTCAAAGACGATACAGCTGTGATTAAGAGTCTGGGGTAGGTAGGGCTCTAGCCAAGAGATCTTGCAGTCTGGAATTAACCTGCCTATGTATCTCTATTACTACTTATAAGCTATTATTAATGTTTTATCAACAAGAGAGGAGAAACAAGCATAATATGTCTATCCCAAAGGTGCTTTTTCAAAAGGCAACTGGACTTTCTTTGTTTTTCCTTGAAGATTTTTTGCTTCTCATCCAAGAAGTTTCTTCTTCAAAGTTTCTTCTTGGATGAGAAGTGAAACGTCTTCAAGGAAAAACAAAGAAAGTCCAGTTGCCTCTTGAAAAAGCACCTTTGGGACAACCATGAGCTGGATGGCCGAGAATCTCCATAGACACAGTACGCCTGCTTCATAGCTTTCCCATTAACCATCTGAAAATGTTATCAGCTGGAGATACAAAGGGAACTTAATCTTGATCTGGTCTGTGTGTCATGATGAAGAATTTGACCATGAGGAGTTTGTCAAACTCCTGTTGCTAACTATACTTTATCCCAGCCAAAAGGTGAGAAGTTATATGGGGCAACTGAGACAGTGCAACCTGCCCCGTGGTGCTGCCCCTTAGGGCATCCTAGCATTCTGATTTATTTTCTCTCCCTCTTAACTGCATGCACTCTGCAGAGAAGATCTCCATTTTTAAAAATCAGTGGACCAGACTACACATGTATCTAGGACGATTGGTTTTATTTTCTCAGTTGTGCTTGCTTGAAGGTCTATGTTTGATTCAATATTTTATCCTTTGGTTCTTTTTATCATCTTCATTTCTTGTTTGGGGTTTGTGGACTAAGGACCTGAGGCAGGAGACCTTTTTGGATCTGGCTTGGATAGGACTACTCTACCTACTGCTGAACCTTAGAGAGACTTCATCTTTTCCTTGTCTTGCACACTAGTCCCAATACAATACATACTTAAGCCAGGGCTTCTTTCAGATGCCACAAGCATCATCACCATGTTCATCAAAGCCTCTTTCCGAATTCAAATTTAAATTCCTGCACATCTTTTAATTTTTATCTAACGGTATTTAATAGTTTTTGATAAATGATTTAAATACATTCCAGTGAAATTTAGATGTCAATCTTTTTTCCTTATAGACTGAAGATGGTCTGCTCTCAGAGACCAGTTGGGCCATGACACAATTGTCCCTCGGATCTCCTTCTGGCATTCCCAGAGGACATTCAAGTAGTTGGGCAACAGAATTATCTTTCTTATTTAAGGGCTTCTAAAACTTAACCCAGGAAATGAAGGGGTGGAGCTCATAGATATCAGCTATAGTCAGCTGCAAGCTACTATCGCTTCCTGTGATCTTGATGCCCTTCCCAATGAGCAGAAACTGATCCCTTGCAATAGATTCCAGGATGTTGGGGGTCTCATTTGGATGCTTTATCAACTGTATCTCTAAAGTATCCAAATAAGGACCTCAATATCTTGGAATCTACTACAGCTCACGAGGACGTGCATCATAATCACAGGAAATCATAGTATTGCTCCATACTGCATTAGCAAGGCCACATTTGGAACACTGCATTTGGTTCTGGTCACCACGATACAAAAAAGATGCTGAGGCCCTAGAAATAGTACACAGAAGAACAACAAAGATGATAAGGAATATGGGGCTAAATCACGACAAATGGCTAAGGGAACTAGGTATGTTAAGCCTGAGGAAGAGAAGGCTGAGGGGAGACATGACAGCAGTCTTCCGGTACTTGAAGATTTGTCACAGGGAAGAAGGGGCTGATTTAGTCTCCAAAGCACCTGAGGGCAAGACAAGAAGCAATAGGTGGAAACTCGTCAGAGGGAAATCCAACTTGGAAACAGAGGAATTTCCTGACAGTAAGAATGATTAATCAGTGGAATGGCTTGCCTCCTGGAGTTGTGGGTGCTCCATTTCTGAAGGTTTTCAAGAAAAGATTGGAAAACCATTTATCCAGAATGGTATAAGGACTCCTGCCTTGGGTAGGGGGTTGGACTAAAAGACCTCCAAGGTCCCTTCCAGCCCTGTGATTTAAGTGTGGCGAGAGCAGACATGTTACGATGTGACCAGCAGCAAAGGCTTCTCTCAATGACTTGAGAGGAAGTACTTAGACAAGTGATGGCGAACCTATGGCACGCGTGCCGGAAGTGGCACGCAGAGCCATCTCTCCGGGCACACCAGCCGTCGCCAGTTGCTCTTCCGGGTTCTGGCGCGCACATGCGCGAAGACCAGCTGGTCTGCGCGCGGGCGGGAATGCCGGAAACTGGAAGAGCAGCTCCCTGGCATGCATGCGCGCGCCGGGAAGCTGAGCTTCCGGTTTCCGGTGCGCATATGTGTGCTGGCCAGCTGGACTTCGTGTGTGCGGGAGCGCCAGAAATTGGAAGAGCAGCTCTCTGGTGCACCAGAAAGCTGAGTTTTGGCCAGCTGGTCTTCACGTGCGCATGCGCGCCAGAAACTGGAAGACCAGGTGACCAGCATGCATGCGCACGCCAGAAACCGGAAGCTCAGGTTCCTGGTGCGCACATGCGCGCCAGGGAGTTGCTCTTCTGGTTTCTGGCGCTCCCCTCCGCGCCTGCTCCCATTTTGGCACTCGGTGCCGAAAAGGTTTGCCAACACTGACTTAGACTATAAAGCAAAAAACAGGTACAGTGTTTTTAACCTGAAAAATTAACAATTTGGAACTGTGCAATTTGACAGGATTGTATAACTTAGCCTTACTAATGAATGTTATGACTGAGTGGGAATGGGATCAGTCCCAGGTAAGAATAGAGCGCAATGGGGATTACATAAATGCCACCTAAAACAGAGGGAATTTGACATGCTCTGTCTTCTTAGCCCTAAATCTCTCTGTGAAATGGAAAAATCCTCTTGTTCTAGTGCTAAGAGAGCACATGGAGGAGGACGAAGAAGGACTGCAACTGACTAGTCATTCTCAAGCCATGGCTGAGGACCATCAGGTGATTTGCAGCCTCTCTGCTTTTTTCCCAGAATCGTTTCACTGCCTTAGTCCCCATTTCCTGCCTCGACTGTCAGCTGACACAGCCCACCTGTTACTCCAGCCCCAGCCCCCCCCCCCCGTGCTTTACTAATCAGCTGGACCAGAAGCTGCTCTTCCTGGCCTTCACTCCTGGGACATAGCATCTTCAAAGTGACCCCATCGGAGGTGGCTCTGAAGAGCTCACAGACTGTGGACACCTTTTGGACATATCAAGCCACCCAGAATCACCTCAGGGTGAGATGGGCGGCAAACTAATTTAATTTAAAAAAAATTGCTTGTCACCCACAGAAGCCCAAGAGACAGAATTACTAAAAGGAAAGTGAAAGAACATGTAATTTCTTCCCCACTCCCAACCCACCTGTTTTCTATAAAGAAAACTTTCTCTACTTTCTATAAAATGATTGGCTGGTTGCTGGTTGCATAGGTTTTTTTTTTTATGTTTTTGAGTTCGCTTTTGCTTCAGTTCACAAAATTGGCTGAAAACTGGTTCACTGAAGCATAGAAATGGTATTTTATGCAGATACTAACTGAGCAATAATGAACGGTTAAATGATAACTATTAATCCATGTGTGCTGTTCTAAGTGGAATTGTGACCTCACATAAGCAACTCAAAAAAACAACAACAACCCTGCAATCAGGAAATACGATGAATATTTGTTTATTTATAAAATTGCCTACATTTGTTCAATTAAACCAGGGGTCCCCAACCCTCAGGCCGCAGCCCACTATTGGCCGTGAGCTGTTCAGAAGCGGGCTGCCCAAAGGCGAGTGTGCGCGTGCATTTGCATGAGATCCACTCACCTTTAGTATGCTATGTATTTTAGATTATGAATCTTTTTCAAATTAAGAACTGATAATGAGGAAGTTAAAATCATTCAAGAGGTAAATAAGTGCTAAATTTTAGATTTAAAAATGTGGTACAAACCCTTAAAAGAAACTTTACATACATTCATGCACCATTATCTTACTTGCTAAAAACTGATCTTCCATGCTTTTAAAATAAAATAAATAAATAAAAATGCAAGGAGGGGGTATTTAAGTTAGTAGTCCCCACATCAATTAACATTTATTTAGTGGTCTACAAATGTAGAAAAGAAAAAAAAGAGGAAGTCCACCAACTGAATGAAGACCTTTGTATTCTTAATACTTACTGGGTTCAGGAGCACTGTCAGGAAAAGTTCTCCACCACGAATGCTCTTGTCTAATTCCTTGGAGCCACCAGGATACTCATTATAGAATATAGTGTGAGTAAAAAGACCACAAGTCTGGCGAGGCAACACCTGGATAAGTCAGAGGAGGAGGAGGAGAAAAATTAGAACAGGGTGCTGGTTCTGGCTGTGAACCTTCACAGGGTGAGGGGAAAGGCCGAGACCAACAGATGGGCAGAATCCATTGTGGACATCAGATGCCCTGGCCTTCAGCTGAGATTCCTAAAGTCCTATGAAAACTTCTACAGAGGTAGAATGGAGATTGACAATGACATTGCCAAGAATTGTCTATTTTCACATTCTTCAAAAGGCTGGAGCTGAAATAGCTCTTTCTCAAAATAATTTTTATTCATTCTATAGTATTATGATCACACAATGAGTTGGACCAGAAATAAGATGTATTTGTGTGGGTATCTCTATTGAGCCAAGCTGTATTCTATCTCCTGGCGTTCCATTGCCTGACCTAGTGCATTTTCTGTGGCCACTGATTATGTTCAGTTCTCACTGCCTCGGGTACCAACCCCATCACCCTTTTAAAAATCTGTTGGTTCTCCAAAACCTGTTAATTAACTACCCAACCTCATATGGATGATTCTTAAGATTTAAGACTAGAGATGTTTTAAATCAAAAAGAATTTCTTCCCTGCTTCAACAGAAAATAATTGGAGTTATGACTTTATTGGTACATGGTGTTCACCACCCAAGAGATTGTTACAGAGAACAAGATGGTTCATTTGAGCACTTTCAGTTTTGAGAACTTCAGAAAGTTGATTTCCCAACAATGAGAAGAACACTCCAGAATTGGTCGCATTTCTTTTCTCCTCTAGGTAGTTAATAGGGCTCAGCGTCTTACCATGATTCCGTTATGGATGAACCCTCGTCGATATCGGGCAGGTCGAAGATGGGGATATTCCTCTGTGCTGGTCACCTGAATGTCCCAAACAGTTTTCCATGCTTCATAGAGTTGGGCATGAACCGGATAAACCCCTGAGTGGTGGGGGGCTACTGCATAGCCCATATCTGTGGGGATCCCATGTTCCTGGGGTCAAAACAAATTTTAAGAGTTCTACATTCACTTCATTGTTAGCAATTTAGCAAGAGGGAAGAGAAGGGCAGCTGGCTATGGGGCAAGACAAGGAATATATAGATAACAAAGCAAAATTTGTTTGCTTGCCATAAAGTCATTAAGTAGGATGGACAGATCAGTACAAATCAGTTACATTTTTCATTTGCAAATTTTCCTAACATACAGAAGATATGAGAGAGGCTACAAGTTCCAGGTCAGATGTGAAATATTAATGGAACTGGAAAGTGTGAAATAGGAATTAGGAAGAACACAACACTTAGGAATTGGAAGAAATTTCGTATTTTCTGACAGAGTTCTGTTGTCTATGTCACAGATGGCACCTGTGTTTTAAACACTTTCCGCAAACTCTCTCCTACTGCAGTCTGTATTATTATCTTTCCATCGTTATCTTAGAACTCAGCAGTGGTCATGTAGTAAACTTGTAGCAGATTGAAACATTCCAGAAAGTTGTCCCTTACCAAAGCAAACTGCTTGTTGAGTTTCATTTGCTCTGCCAACACAGTAACGTTGTGAAAGAGATGTGGCTGCATGTGACTCCACATATGAGGAAACCACCAGAATTCCTTCCTGTTCTTCAAGAGCATATCATCTCCTTCATCTTCCTCATCTGTACCTAGAAGCCCATGGGAAAAGGACTAAGCTAGGGTTGCTGGGTCATTATTGAGCAAAGACACTAAAGACCAACAAGACAAAACATCATTTACACCAGGGGTCTCCAACCTCGGCAACTTTAAGACTTGTGGACTTCAACTCCCAGAATTCCTCAGCCAGCTTTGCTGAGGAAAGCTGAGGAATTCTGGGAGTTGAAGTCCACAAGTCTTAAAGTTGCCAAGGTTGGAGACGGGGGGGAACACCAGCCATTTGTTTTGTCTCCTAATGAGCACTGAGACTGGAAGCTCCTTCACCAGTTAATTTCAGAGAGAGAAAACCTTCCACTGGTTTCACAGCAGATTAAGCCTCTGACCATCTGTCCAAAACCATTAGGCTCAAAAACTGGGTTCCCCAAGATCAGCGCCAAGCACATTTAGTTAAGAAATCTATAAATAGAAGCAAGAAACTGACTGATAAAAGAAATCTTGGGTAAATATTCTAACTGTACCAGTTATTTCTGTCTTTGTTATTTTTCACTATGCAGTAATATGGCTTTCTTTTGAATCAGCAGGCTTAATTACGGTACTTAAAACATTAATATAGCTGCCCATCTTATACCAAACTCTGAGCAGCTCCCATTCAAGGTTGCCTGAATCTGGCCAACTTAGGAGTGTATGATTAAGCAAACTATGATTAAATGTGAATCCAACATGAATTTGCTCCTAAGAAATGGGATAAACTTCACATAGAACAAAAAATCTTACCAGTGTGGTAGAATTTCCCAGAGAATCCCAGATTGAAAGTGAAATTGGGAACCACAGCCCTCAACTTGTTCTGAGTGTTTAAAAGAGCCTTGCAAGAAAAGAAGAGAGAAAGGCTGAGAGAAACCATTCAAACCAGTTTCTTAATCAACTCACATGATGATAGGAATTCATACCCTTCTCAACAGCTTCCTCTTTCATTACTTTTATCAACTGCATAAACTGGAAACTCAGTAAGTCCAAAAGACACAGCCCCAAAGCACCATCCCTCTCCCACTTTCAGGCTTCCCAAAGCCAAAGTTTCCTGGTTGAAATATACCAGAGTCAGTATTCTGGGCCAGCTTAATCTGCCTTCTTCTGGGACTGTGTTTTGAGGAGATATTTCTTTGATCTTTAACTGCTCTGGCATTTTCTGGACTTGTGGCATCTTTCCCGGTCTATACATTCTGAGCATTTGTGACTCCAGTTACTGCACTTTAAATTGTCTCCACAATCATTCTAGACACCTTTTCTTATTAATTCCCCCCCCCTTTTTTTAGAGGTTTGCTATTTTGAAATCAAACATGGCTGTTTTGAGCTTTTTCAACAACTGGCATCTTAAATCTACACAGACTGTTAATATCTTGGTTACAGTTTCCAAAAAATACGCACAATCTAAAAATGAAAGGAACAAAATACCCAAGGTCATTGAGTTTCGTAGGTGGGTTTGGGGCATGTCTAAATTCAGCATTTGAATAATTGCAATTCTGCTGGCTCTTCAACATCAAAATTTTAATTATTAAGATCCACATTCTGAATTACTAATTGAGGCTCCATATAGTCCTCTTAGAATGTCTGCTTGTGTGTTGTTTGTTTAAGGGTGGATAATTGTCTCATTCTTTAAAATGCTATTTCATATTTAGTGTTCCACTGGGTAATACATATATACAGTATAGTGCATATACATATAATTTCTAAGCAACCTCATTTGACTCAAATCCCTTTTGGTACTTGGCATCTGCAGTCTGTGTTACTGAGTCCTGACATTCCGAAGCATCTGGGAAGGTATGCCTTCAGAGAGAAAGATAATGCTAAGCAGCTTAGCAAAGCCTAACTTGGGTTACTATAACAACACGTGTCAGTTGATAAATTCAAAGAATTCCCATTTCTCAGGAAACTGCACCAGTCCTACTGAGAGCACCCTTCCACCCAATTAGCATCCCCAAATGTCTGCTCTTTACAGGGTGTCTCTTGATTTAATGTGCTTCTCAAGATCAGATCTCAAAATATCCACAAGCTTGATAATCAATCACCATCAATAAAAGGCAGAAATAGAAGGTTTCCAAATGCTATTTGCAGGTACTGTTCATCTTTCTTCTGACACTTTAGATTAGAATATTGAAAACAAATCCACATTTATAATTGATTTAGTTTTACTGATATAACTTTCCTAAACAACATTTATCAGATGCTTCTTTGTCACAGCAAGAAAGTATATTACTTCTAGGCAATGCTCCATTACTTTCTTTTAAATTTTATATTTGTTCCTATAATTACATAGCTATTTTATTTCTGAAAATTATAACCTGATACGTATTTCCGTTTTTATTCTTTTTTAAGAACATGCATGGATTGAATGAAAGCAAAGATCCCTAGGTTTTTGTAAGGCCAATTACATCTAATTTGCTCATCATGTAGTTTAATTTTATTTACTTTTACAAGACTTATTTCAGAATTAGTGTGAAAGACCCAGCAAACAGGTTCTTGAAGGCAAGAAGACAAGAAAAATGCTGCTGAGCTTCTGGGTACATTGACCAACCCTTTGGTCAAGACTATTTCCAAAAAATGGGGGATTTCACTCAGCAAATTCCAATTTCACATCAGTTTCCTTTGGTTTTTTCTATCAGTTCCATTTTTTCTCTCCCAATCTTTTCAAATGTCAGATAATAAAAAGACAAAAACAATACAAGCAAATTAAGTGTATGTATATTCTTCCAACTTGCTGTTCGGTGTACACCAGAAAATATGTATTTTTAAAAATTATTTTAACAAGATGATGATTTGAAAACAAGCAGCTGGATGTGTCACACTGAAACTAGATTTGACAGTGAGTTCATATACTTATATTCTGGAATTAATTTGCGAAAAACATGCCAACTGTTTTGACACTGGGAAATGTTCCTCCACTGCACCTCTCATTTAAGAAGTCAACAAACTTGCAAGATTACCTTTTGTTTTTTGTTTTGAAAAAAGAATTTAATCTTTCCACCTTGGCAGAGATTCTCTTTCAAATGCATAAAAGTAAGTATTATCTTCTTAGCATCAAATCCGTTCAACTAATGTCAGATTAATGCTCCATTTCACACTGCTAAACTGGTAAACAAAGTATGTTTTAGAATGATCTCATCTGAGTCTTTCTGTAATCACCAGAGAAGCTTTGCAAAGGGAGGTTAACTTCTATAATTCCACACAGGACTACCAGTGAAGCTGTGGGTTTTATCCTTGGCTGGGATCCCATCTTGCAACAATTTGGAATAAAGAGTCATAGAAATGTGTGATAAAAACAAAAACAACTGCTCGACAACCATCACTTAAAAGAGGCTGGGAATTATACCTGAAATCAGCAGGATTTCTAATTTGAGTTTATGCTCTTTGGATAAACCCAGGGTTTTAGTTAGGATTTTCCAAGTCTGGCAAGTTCTCACCATCTTTGCATGAGGACATTACAGGCTCTGCCTTTCTCACTACATTCATTTGTTGCACCAACTCCCCCACTCTCGTGTACAGGACCACAAGTTTAGATCACTTTAGTGGTCTGGCTTTGTTTGGACTTTCCCGGCTTCTCAAGCATGCACCAGAGTTTTATAAGAAAGATGGAGTCTTGTTTTTCCTACTGTACCAAACTTTTGGGAAAGAGAAAACAGCATAAAACTACTCTTCTTCTCCAAAACACAGTGCAATGCCACTATTAAAATGAAACCCTGCTCCACCGAGTGCACCATCTTCTAACTACTTGGAAGACGTACCCTACACTTCTTTCATTACTTCTCCTGAACAGAAGGATAAAGCAAAGCTGACCCCGATCTCGCCTTCTGTAACTTAGCAAGGGTTCATAAGAGGGATTAAAACAAAACAAAACAAAACGCACGCAACTAGCAGGATTGACCTGACTATCCTGTTTATGGGCTCTTGTATTATTCACCAGGAAAAGATATCCAGATTATTCTATTCCTATCTTTTTATCAGAAAACCATTTTTATGGGAAGCTGCATTACAATTACTTAAAACAGTAATTGAAACAGGCTCAGCTCTTATGAGATGTTTTTACGAAACAAACTCTTAAAAGTGCACCACAAGCAATATTTTAAAAGGCTTGAACTTCTCACTTCAAAATATGCTGCTATGTAAACATTTATAAAATAGATCATGCAATCTATCAGAGGAATAATTTTTCAAACTACTGTGAAATCTTTAACCTCATATTCTACTGAGACTTAGATAACTTTCTTTAAACCCAATGCTATATATTGATTAAGTAGAAAAATCCAGTGGGCTCATTCTCCTAGCAAATTTATTATGATTTTATCCTTACTGTACTCAAAATTTTAGACGCCTAAACCTATGGCTTCTCTATGGTTTGGAAAATGGGCAATAAATTTCATCCACACTGCCATCTCTTACCAATGCATGCTGAATTAGCAATTGTTAAAAATGTCCGCTGTCAGCCTAGCTCTACTTTTCTCCTGAGGATTGTTAAGTTTGAATTTGTAATGCAACAAAGACTGAATTTAGCAAACCCACTCACATCATTGGTACAAAAGATAAATGCAGACCGTTGTGATAGCAAATCTCGTGATCTCTTCAACGTCAGAGTCAGATAAAGATTAGGGGTGACGGTTTTAGAACAAAAGACATTTAATCTTTCATTTCCCCAAAAATTGATGATCTTGGAATTTAGAGAAGGAAAAAAGCTATTTCACAAAGAATTAGTATTTTACACACACACACAAAAAAGCTTTGCAATTCTCATATGTTTAACGGAAACAGTGAGAATCTATATCCTTTTGAATTTATTACTAAAGATACTTGGAGTTATGACAGTTGTTTACTTTATATTCCCATCCACTCTGTTCCACATTACCTCTACATCAGACACCTTCATGCGTGTCCCCTCTTTGCCCACAAAGATATCATCAATGTCCACAAGGATGTAGCGGTCAAGGGTCAGACAGAGACGCTTGCCAGTCAGGTAAGCAATAGCATCAACAAAGATGAGCTTGTGCAGCCAGAAATTGAGATTATTACCAAAAAGAACCCTCTGGATACCATCGTGGAGACCAAGATCCTGCACCACTGTGGCATGCAGAGCTCTGTGCGTAGTCAGGTGAGGGATTGACTCAGACGATTTGGTGCTGGCCATCAATACGGGTTCATAGGTTGTGTGATTTGACTGGAACACTGTCCAATCGTCCCCAGGCAGAGGGCCCTGTTCCACTTCGTTAGCCTGGGTAACATACAAAAGTGGGGCGCTGGGATTGATGTGGTAATCTCGCAATCCCAAATTGGAATGTAGGAAGAGAGGAAAGCCTTTGAGCTGAGCACTAAGTAAGCTGTTCTCATTTGCCTTGAAGAAACCGATGATGCCTACTCCATATTCCACACAGTATTTGTCCAAAAGATCCCTGTTCCAGGTATCCAGGTTCACATATTTAAGGATATTCTCATAGATAATAAGAGCATAGCGACCATGGTCCTTGTCCATTAGAGTGGGCATGTCTCCCTTTCCAGGAGCAATCTCTGTCCTATATTTAAACCGACTAGATTCTAAGATGGCCACAATCTCTTGACCCAATTGGGAATAAATGCTTTCCACAAAAACTAGCACCACAGGGTCTGTGCGTGAGTTGTCAACTGATTTTGTAAGCCTCCAGCTTGCCTGGGGCTGGATGAGGATCCTGTGTTGATTACTGCAATCGCTGAAGGGAAGAGGGGGTGGCTCCTTGATTTTGGGACTGTTAGTGACATAGTAAGCCAGGAAGCACATGGAGACCAGGCTGAAGGCAATAAGCAGCAGAATCAGTCTGTGGAGCTCCAACTGTCGCACATGCCTCACCACTTTCCACAGCTGAATCATGATGAGGTGGGTGGCTTAACCTTGCCTCAAGTTTGGCACCTATCAAGCTGCCTTGGTGTCTCCAGCGCCACCACCAGAAGAGCCAGTGGCAGCTCACAGAAAACAAATGTAGGCTGCAGAGAGGAAACAGGCCTAAGTGAGCAGCTGCAAGACTAGATCCCCAGTGATCTGCCATTTATCTCAAGTGACCATGGCCTTCAATTCCCATTGCTCCCTTGAGCACTTCCTCCCTTTTGTTTCTTTGCTGGCTGAGAAGAGTCCTAGGAAGCAAGAAGGCTACATGCACTTGTAAGGAAAGTATAGGCTCTCCAGAAAATGAAGTAGTGCCACCAACTGATGAGCTTGCCAATCACATGGTTGTTATTCTGAATTCGCCACCTGCAATAAAAAAAACTCAGATAAAGTTAGGAGTTCTAGAAAGATCAACAGTGCTACAGTGAAATGCCTATGGTGACCTATTAAAATCACATATTGCTTCTGATATTATCAAGAGATAAGTGGGACTTAGAACAAATGCTCAGCATTCCAACCTGCCACCCCTAATTTCAGGACTTTCTATTTGATGTCTCCCCTATCAGTGATTTCTAATGCCCTCTGAGTATGTTCAATTCTTCCTGGACTTTTCTGTGTTTCATTTTCTCTTTCAAGGTTTCTTCCTATGTGTATATGTTTCTATTCCTGCAACCATCACATTATTTTCCCTTGTTTTTCAAGAATCCTCTTTGGTTTCCTTGAGGTCACAATTCAGCCCAGAGCTGGCTACTAGCCTATGTGAGGTGAATTGGGAAATCATGCCTGTGACGTGCAAGTAAGGTGTACTCAGAGCAATTCAATTCCTAGCTTCTGGTGTAAAAATACTTTTTAGAAGATCCCTTAATGAATAAGGAAACATGTATACAGCTAGTCCTCAGCTTACGACCATAATGGAGCCTGCCCATTATTGGCGTAAATTGTAACCATCGTAACATGGGTCATCATGTGACTGATCTACTTTTAAAACCCCTTTCTGCAGTGGTTGTTAAATGAATGTGGAAGCTGTAACGTGAGTGCAGCAGTAGTTAAGGGAACTAGTTGCTTACTATTGGTGTCTGCAAAAAACCAGAAGTAAACGACAGTTTTTGGCAAAAATGTTGTAAATCACAGTCATGTGACTTCAGGATACTGCCAAAATGTCAGCCAGTTGCTAAGTGCCCAGTTGGAACTGGAACGTTGGCACATTGGGGGGGGGGGCACAGAGTAGCTTTGAACGGTTGAAGGACTTGAAGCATCGAGGATGACTGTAATTAACCGTTCCTTATTTCAGAGAATTACCAGATTTTCCACACTGATATAGTGTTATTTTGTCATCAGAGTTGCTTTACATTC
The DNA here is from genome assembly GCA_003457575.1 of Thermophis baileyi. Classification (NCBI taxonomy): domain Eukaryota; kingdom Metazoa; phylum Chordata; class Lepidosauria; order Squamata; family Dipsadidae; genus Thermophis; species Thermophis baileyi. The sequence goes on along the minus strand of QLTV01004250.1, from coordinate 695,906 downwards.
ATGCTATCAAGATTAAAAAAAATTCTCTTTTACCACCATAAACTCAAACAAAAGGAAATGAGGAACTCGAGAATATCATCGTTACAATATAGGAAAAACTCTTTGGTGTTATTTGTTTGATAACAGAACAATGCATTTATTTTTGGAATGACATAATCACACAAATGATACAATATGTAATATTTGTGATGCCACAATGATATTGCTTAAACTTACTGTCCTCTGAGAAATAACAGAATCTGTTCTCCAGTAAAAGTCTGTTAAAATGAGATTTTACTCTTATTTTTTTCCTTAATTTTTAAATTCACAAATCATAAAATTAATTCATGTAGGCTTAGGTGAATAAGTTAAATACTGTACTAGTGGTGTCTATGGAGATTCTCAGTCATCCAGGGTCATGGTTGTCCTAAAGGTGTTTTTTCAAGAGGCAACTGGCCTTTCTGGTTTTTCTTTGAAGATGTTTCGCTTCTCGAATTTCTCATTCGAGAAGCGAAACATCTTCAAAGAAAAACCAGAAAGTCCAGTTGCCTCTTGAAAAAGCACCTTTGGGTTAAATACTAGTATAAAATCTATGTAAAAGTATGTAAATACATACTTTATTTAATAAGTACAAGTTGTTGGAAAATACTAGAAAGAAAAGAAAGTGCAGCAATAGAAACAGTAAAAGAAAATAAGGTCATATTTTTCAAAGTATTCAAAAACTCCCTACTTTATGCCTCAATTCCCAAAGATGCCAAAGTACACAAAATTAAGAAAATCTGATCAGAAACAGATGTCCTATGCCCTCAAAGTAGAGACTCAAATCAAGTTTGTGAAGCAGAGACCAATCCTGTTCAAGAGAAATACCCCATTTTACTTATTCAGCTATCTCCAGTCTAATGGCTAAGTGTAACACAATAATTTTTAACAGACTTCTAAAGAATTTAGAGGAAACTTTGCTTCGAGGGTATTAAGTTGTGTGGGGAAAAATGTTACTTTTCATTCCTTCAAGATACCACAACTGTTTTAAATATGTATTTATAGACCAAGTATGGTTTTAAGGGCTAGTAGTCTTATTGGTAAAACTGATTTTTTAGTCTTCATTAGAAGAAAGAACTAATCTGATCACCATTTAATGTTTCTTGCTATAAAATCTGCCTAGTTAAGACACTTTCTATAGCAAATAAATGAAGCCAGGAATCTCATAACGGCTCACATTTAAGAATTTCTCGTTCACAAAATTAAAATCTAACTAGTAAACAATCTTTTATTTTATTTATACAGGTCGTACTCAACATGACAACCGAGCCTGGAATTTTGACCATTAAGAAAGAGGCCCATGTGAATGCCTCACTCAACAACCGCAATTTCAGTTCTCCCCATTGAGCTATTAAGCAACTCTTCATGTTTAAGGAGGTGGGGGAGGCCTTGGGAGGCCTGGCACCCACCAGCACACAGAAACCTGCTGTGGATCAGGAAGCCTCGGCTGGCTAGGCTCACTACTGTGGGCGCCTTCTCCCTGACCTACCACTCCCAAGACGCCCGGTCCTCCTCCTTGCTGCATCACTCCTGGGGCATTCTCTCAAGGCTGGCCAGAAAAGTAACTTTGCTGGACAGAAAGCTAGCAAAGGCTATCTTCTTCAAGGGTAGAGAGGCTCTTTCCAACCTTGAGAAATGTTGCCTCTCTAGCCCGTGAGGAAGATTGCCTTTGCTAGCTTTCTGGCTGTGCCTTGCATTGCCTGGGCATGCCTGTCAGCAGCTGCAGATAAAGGGAAATGGACTCAGGTGTGGTGGGGTAGGGAGAAAGGCCAGGCTTCTCAGGAGTGATGGAGCAGGTGAGAAGACCTACATGCTAGTGGACCTAGTCAGTTGAGGCCTCCTGACCAGCGGTGAAATCTACTTACCTTCCCTACCGGTTCGGAAGTGCTCGCTCTGTGCACGCACTTTTTGACCCACGCTCCGCTTGTGCACGGGCTTTTTCACCCTCTGCGCATGCGCAGAACGCTTTGCGCATGCGCAGAGGGTAAAAAACAAGAAAATGGCGACGTCCGGGCGGGTGGGCGGCGCCTCTTGCTGCCGTCGCTACTGGTTCTCCGAACCACCGGCAGGCGCTGCTACCGGTACGCCTGTACCAGGACGAACCGGTAGCATTTCACCGCTGCTCCTGGCCCATTGTAGGCTGAGGTGCAATGCTCCACTGGTTGTAAGGGTGGGCATGCTTTCAAGTGCATATACATATTGATCGTGTAACTGCTGGGGTGCTACAACAGTTGGAACTTCAAGTAGGGATCATAAATCCCTTCATTCAAGCACCGTGGTAATTTTGAACAGTCCCTGAACAAATGCTCGTAAGTCGAGGAGTATCTGTAGTAGTAGTTATTTATAGTTAATTTCAATTAAAATATTTTATGTTGCTTTTCTACTTTACAGCATTCAAAATGTATTCACAAAAATAATTAAAATTGGAAATGAAGTAAATCTGTATAAGGAAGATCAAATTGTTAGATACTCAAGCCTATCACAGAAAAGAGATGAAACAAACTGCCTAATAATCTTCATCACCTCATAGTATCTTTCAGCTTTTAAGTTCACTTTACAAAGATTTTTCCTACAAATCAAAATACATCAGAATTCCAGGGCCAGTTCCACGCTCATCAGACACGCATCTGCTATTCAAAAGCAAACAGATGCGCAAAGCTGTAGGACTAATTCAGTCAAATCAAGAACCAACACCAAGTGACTAATCAATTTGTGTCCAAGGACAACTCTTCATAGAAATGTTTTGTTCCAAGAATGCAAGCACAAGCAAGCATACACATGTACGTGCGTGCACGCGCGCGCGCGCACACACACACACACACACACACACACACACACACACACATCAGACTGCCTTCATCAGACTGCCAGGCTTTTGAGAAGCTGGCTCATCAAGGCCTTGCCAGCTGGTCCAGTGTTTTTACAGAAGTGTTGGGATGGCATCAACAATCTAAAATCAAGTGAAATGACACAACGAAGTATGATGCCTAGCAGCAATCTCTGTATTAAGATGACTAGACTTTCCAGAGGGCTCTAAGGAATCCTAAGAAGTCCAGATCTTCATGTGACCTGCCTGCTTAGCTATTTGAAAGCCAGGGCTGGCTAATTTTATATGAACTACAGTATTCTGAGCTCCTTCAGGATTGGGAGAGTTCTGCAGTACTATAAGAATTCAGCAAAATACTCTCCCCAGCCAATGAGCTAATGTATACAAACATTTGTAAATGCTAGTCAGCTTGGTACTGAAACGCAATGAAGTCAAACTTCACAGCAGGTCTAAGCTATCTTTTTATTCCTCTAACAGCCTTTTATCAACACCACATTAATACTGACCATCCTATCTAAATGTCTAGGACCTAATCAATTATCTCCAAGGGTGTTGAAAAGTTGTGGATGTTATCTCAAAAGACCCATTCCGTGATCTTTGAGAAGGTATGGAGGATGGGTTTAACTGCCAGAAGATTGGTGAAAACAAATGCTCCTATCTTCAAAGATAAAAGGAAAAGAGAACCAGAGCAAATTAGTCAGCCTCACATCAATATCCGGCAAAACTGGCAAGAGATTATTAGGGAATTATTCTTTGAACATTTATAAAATAATTCATACCTTGGCAAAAGCCTGTGTGTACTTTTCTTTTTTAAAATAATTTTTATTGAAGACATTTTTAATAAAGTAAAAACCATGAAAGAAAATAAAGATAATAAAAAGAATAAAATGTGAAAAAAGAAAATAGAAAAATAGGAGGGAAAAAGAAAAGGAAAAGAAAAGGAAAAGAAAGGTTATAAAGAATTTTCAAACCCAGAAATCACAAATTCATTTTTCTCTTTTTTCCAGCAACAAAGTCCGTAAGAGGTTTCCAGTCACTGATAGTAGTAATCTATATATATAAAAGCCAAATGCCATTCACGCATCATCACAAAATCTCCAGAACCGTAAAGCCTACAAACTTGAAACTTGGCATAGATGTTC
>QLTV01004250.1:650044-665577 GCA_003457575.1 Thermophis baileyi | reverse complement strand
GGCGGCGGGGGGGGGGCGCAGGGGGGTCGCGGCATTAGAAAGGTTGAGAACCACTGGACTATACTTATAAAGGCTAATTTAATGAAAATGATATCCATGAAGAAAAAAAATAAAGAACTTGATTCTTTTAAGATATCCCATCAAGAAAGGACAAGCCTGCTTCTTGAGCTTTTAGAAGATTGTGGTAGGAGTTGCAGGATCTATCTCGACCTTCTTGTCTACTAAATACTATGCCCAGCACTACCCTAGGGCACTCTAGGCACCCCTTAACTTGTATGGCATTCCTGAGGCATCCATGCAGCCTCCATTTCTTCCTCCTTTTGCCCCTGAGACCAGGTGATTCTGTATAATCTCTCCAAATTTCAGTAGCAAAGTGCTTAGAAACAGGATATATCCATTAGGGCTAGGATTAATGAACAAACAAATGAAAAATACATAGAATAGACTGCATGCTGTTGCTTTTATAATGGAAAAAAGGAAATTTAAAATATAGTAATATTAAGGACTTACTGATCTTTTAAACTGAACTCTTTTCTAATGGTTCAAAGGAAAACCAATCCTTTTCATAATCCTCTCCTGGAAGTGCTTGGTTATTAGCCACTACCAGAGGGAAAATATTTCATTTATGCCTGTATTGATTATTCAGAATTGATGTGTGATATTTTTCCCCTTTGTCTCCCCCCTTACATTTTTCTCCTACTTCTTGAGTGTAACTTTCAACATATTATATTACAAAATAAAGACAAGACAAAACGGTAGTGAAGTGGGGGAGGAATCCACGTAACTTTACACCATTTTTTGTGAAGGAAATGGAATTTTCCATATAATATCCTGTTTACATTTTAACCAAACAACATTTTATCCAAAATATGCCAAACAGGAAATATGAGATGACTAAGGCAAAAGATTCATTTAGATCCTTAATTTAAATAACTTTGATACAGTCGTGTACAGAAGGACTTTGCCTGATGATGCTTAAAAGATAAGAGGACTGGGGAGAACAGGCCAATGAGTTGCCCAACTGCAGGAAGCAAAGTCAAAAGAGAATGCCCTTTTTGAAAAACTCTCCTTGTCAGGAGGTAACTTTGGATAGAAAGACATACCTTCACAAATCTGAGCCAGGGTCAGCTCTAACTTGAAAAATCAAACCCAAGAATTTTAAGTTTGAAAAGAAAATGAAACATTAACAAGAATCTTCATCACTTATGAGAGAGCAACCTGGACCTAGTAGGATAGAGCTTCTGTTCAATCACCTGTTGCCATATTTCCATCACAAAAGATACTCCTATTGTTACGAGTTGCTTTAGAAATTCCATTTTGGTTAGTGGTTACAATTATGCCTTCCTCCAAACTCCACTGAGTAAGCATTATGGGAGTTGTAGTCAAACACAGCGTAAGAGCACTAGGTTGGAGAAATCTGCTTTCTAAAAGCTTAAAATACTGCATGAATTTCACTTTTACATAACATTTCTGCAGATGTTAGTAATAGTAGTTGGACTAATACACTATGCTTCTGTATCTAATCAAAGCATATTAAATCCAAGAATTGCAAATACTGAAAGATAATACAATTAAAAAAACCTATACAGGGAATAAAGGCTGATTTTATCTGGGTAACTTCAACCAGGAGAAGCTGCCAGTATCTCTCCCACATCTATGGCAGAGAGATATTTAGACCCAGCCACTCAAAAACTCTTTAACCTATCTGATTAAATGATGCCACTTCATTTGTTAAAACATGTGCAGAGCTCAGAGGTCATTTAGTCCAAATCCCATGTCTAAAGCAGGCATTCACCCCTACACCATACCTGACAGAAGGCGATCTAATTGCTGTTGAAATCCTTCCAATGAAGGAAGCCTACCTCCTGAAACTTTGTTCTTACTTAGAAAAGTCTTTATATCCTGTGTGTGTGTGCGCGCGCGCGCGCGCGCGCACGCACGCACACACACACACACACACACACACACACACACACACACACACACACACACGGTTTCTTTTGGGGGGTTTTTTGGGGGGGGCTGCAGCATACCTTTGGTTCATATTCAATTTGTGAGTCATGAAGACAGTTCAATTTTTACTGTATATGTTGCTGCCCAGTATGGTCTCCCTCACTTTATATACAAGTCTTTATTTTTTCCTACTCAAGTGTAGGAAAACTTTGCACATGCACTTTTGAAATTGCAGGTAGACTTCGACTTAAGACCACAACTGGGGCTGAAAAATTCGGTGTTAAGTGGTTCGGTTGTTAAGTGAGTAATCGTGGAGATACACCTGATTTTATGCCCTTTTTGTCACAATAATTAAGCAAGACATCATGTGGCTGTGACTTGAAATCTTTCCTGCTGGTTTCTCCACTGACTTTGTTAACTTTGTTTGTTGGAAGCCAGCTGGGAAGGTCACAAATGGCAATCACATCAGGCCGGATGCTGCAATTGCCGGATGCTGCAATTGCCGTAGGTGTGAGACAGTTGCCAACCACTTGGATTACAATTGTGTGACAGCAGGGATGTTGCAGCAGTCATTAAGTGTGATGGCCAGCCATAAGTAACTTTTTTCAGTGCCATTGTAACTGAATGGGTGCTAAACAAATGGTCATAAGCTGAGGACTGCAATCCTTTTTTTGGTTTCTGCTTATATTTCCAGCTTCTTGTAATCTTCCTAAACCCTGAAGCTGTCCTCCAAGGTTCTCTCCCCCTCTGCAAATTTGATAAACATATTTTCTATCCTCTCATCCAGATCATCTACGTTCAGCATGTCGAATATCCCAGGGCCTAGTACAGCGGTTCTCAACCTGTGGGTCGCGACCCCTTTGGGGGTCGAACGACCCTTTCACAGGGGTCCCCTAAGCGCGCGCTAGCCCGCCATCTTGGTGACTGGCAACACGCATGTGCGGGGCGGGGTCGGGGTCACAGCGGCGGGGCGGGGGTCGTGGCATTAGGAAGGTTGAGAACCACTGGCCTAGTACTTATTACTTGGTGTGTTTCTGCCCTAACTTGTCTTGCCGTATTCTGTAGTGGTGAAGCACTGGGTATGATCTCATTGTTTTCTTATCTGTATAAAAGCAAGGCAACTCTTAACATTTTTGGCCCCGTTCTGCAGGTCAAGGACCAAATTAAGTTCCTTCCTTTCCCACTTCTAATCCTGCCTAAATTGATTCCTGAATTAGTTAACTCTTTCCTAACAGCAGAAGGCAGAGACATAAACCGGTTTTCAAGAAATCTTGTTAAGTTAGCACAGTAGAAGCAAAGGGACGTGTGAATATTTATTCCACTGGCACTGAGCCGTGAGCCACATGGGAGTGTTCCCTGGGCCGTTACCCCCAGTCCTGCTGGCCATCGGGAGCTCTAAGCCTTTGGCCAAGCATCAATCGCAAAGGTCGACTCAATTCGCATTCTCCTGCAGAAGCAGGAATAAAAACCAGAGTTACAGAGAAAAGCTGAAAAAATAAACATCTCTAAATAGCCTCTGAACCCCAACAAAGGAACAACGCAATGAACAAGGGGAATTTTATATTGTAATGAAACTTTCCATTTCCATTTATCTTTTTTTCCACGTTATTAGCAATATGATCAGGCATAATAGAATGCAAACTGGTGAGCTAAGTAAAATATACGTGAAATCCTAGTTTTCATTTATATTTTCATTTTAAATATTGATGTCATAATCTCATGTTATGTTAATATTTGCTTTGCAACAAACAGAGCCTATTTCTATGCAACACGAAATGTATCTGGAACACTTCCATTTGCCATAGCATTTCATCTTTTACCTTCTCACTCTGGAAAGGGCAGAACTATAAAGGTTAGTATTCTCGTTCTAAGGGCTCATATATCTATATATATAAAAGCGAAAACCACTCACTCCACGATCACGAAATCTCCAGAACCGTAAAGCCTACAAACTTGAAATTTGGCACGTATATTCCTCTTGGCTTCTAGATGCTCGCTAAGAAAGGATTTTTCGAAATGACCATCAGATCATTAGTTATTTCTTATATTATTATTAACACACTCTGATGCTAAGGAGTTAGACGTTCTACTCCCCCTCCCCACCTGAAAAGAACTCTGTTCCAACTGCCAGTGGGCATGGCCAGCGCGTGACTCATCCGGCCTGCGGGCTGGGAGTTTAGACATTCTACTCCATGCTAAGGAGTTAGACATACTACTCCCCCTCCCAAGCTTTAAGTGTCAATGTATCAAGCCCAATCGTAACTACTCATTAATTTTCAAGCTTTAACTGTCAATTTATCAAGCCCGATCACATAGTTTCGTAGCAAAGCACGGGTATCCAGCTACTAGTATTTCATTTGCACATGCCTTTAGCAGCAAAAGTGAGCTGTTAAAATTATTTTTATTAACACAGCACAAATCAAGAACATCTGTCTCAATTAAATTACGCAAAACGCTGTTTCACAATGTTTGCACTGTACATGTGATGTGATGTGGCACCGCAGTAGGTGAAAAGCAAGCAAATCATACATCAATCGCAGCTACATAATTGGTTCATGCAGCCTAATAAGCCACACTGTACAGGAAGTTCTTGACTCAGAATCACGCATTTAACAAAGTTACAACAGCACTGAAAAGTGACCAGTCTTCGTACTTATGACTGGGACGATATCCCCATCAAAATTTGGGCACTTGGCTACCAGCATGTATTCACGACAATTACAGCGTCCTGGGGTTATCTGAACTCCATTTGCAACCTTCTCAGTTGGTTTCCAACAAGCAAAGTCAGTGGGGAAGTTGGATTCATTTAATGACTGCATGATTCACTTAACAGCTACAGTGATCCGCTTAAAAACCATGTCAAAAAAGTTGCATATTGGCACGACTCACCTTCCTTAGCAACATAAATTCTGCTCCCAATTGTAGTTGTCAGTCAAGGGCTACTTGTAATCTGCATCCTAGCCCAAACCATGGATGAAGTTATGATTAAAAAGGAATGTCTTAACTACAGCTTGTTGTAAGTTAATTTACGTGAACCATGACCTGACAAGCCTGGACTAACGGCTAATGTTATGTAGCCAGTAGTCTTCTGGGAAAATAAAACCAATTCCAGAGCACCCTCTCCAATTCTCCCTCCAAGCCCCTGGAGATTTTGGGGGGGAGGGCTGCTGGAAGAGCTTCTTATCTTCCATCCGCGTATGTCGGTTCCAACATATCTGGGGGACGGGCTGATCTTTGCAAAGAGCCCACCAGCACAAAGGTTGCTGGGATACCATGAAAACCACCAGGGATCTGACCATTCATATCCTGCTTTATAGCATCACCAAGGGGTGACAGCCTTAGCTGTGATTACTGCATATTTAGTATGTTGTACGAATGCTGAGTACCTAGATTCCTATTTCATAGCAGAGTTTATGGAAGAAACTCTAATAATGGATGGCTTACACATCACACTGAAACCACATTCTGGCTTAGTGCTGGGATTCTCAAGCTTTGTGCTGCCGTCGCTGTCTAAAATAATAAATAAATGGACCTGTTTCTATTTCTAAAATCATCCCACCACATTCTGACAAGGCTTCCACTAATAGACTGGGCTCCCATTCTGCTAGGATCTGCTGGCCTCCTGTTGCAAGGCATCTTTCTCTCCCATGGTGGGAAAGAGTCACCATACGTGGGCTGCCTGGCTCAGGCTCAGGTCGCGATGTAAGAGCCGAGGAAAGGCTGTTCTTGGAAGAGGGGAAGCCTGAGTCCTGGATGGATGACTTCAGGCAGCCCCTAGGAGTGGTTGGGTTGTGGCTACCAGAGGCCCGGCTGTTACAGGAGAGTGCAGGCAACTCAGCAAGGGATGCCTGTGTATAGGGTTATAGGCATACTGCAGATGTGTTCTGGGTACCTGCACCCACATTATGGCTTAGCATATCATGTGGATCAAGTTAATTTGTCTGGGATTGATTGAAAATGACCACCAACCCTCATCATTTGCAAATCAGCTTGTAGCATCGCAAGTCTTGTTAAAAGAATCCTGACCATGTATCCACATTACCTAAGCATAGCTTATATTAAGTTCGTGTGCCCTAAACAATATGGCAAATTCTTCTCAGCAACAGCTAATCAATTTCCCTCCTAAGTGATATCCTAATTAATTTTGTGATGGCTCGACAACCATCTCTACCTATTTTTAGCCTCCAAACAGATGTGATATATACCACATACTCTGGGTATTGAATAAACAATGAAGTACAGACTTCCACAATTGTGGATGCCAATTCCTCATATTCCCCAGTTACAAAGGCACCATTGAGAATTATGTTAGGCACATCTGGAGATCATCTAAATTTGGAAAGACTACTATACAAGATGGATGAAGATCCATTTTTTAGTTTATGGAAGAAAACTGTATACCCACAGTGAGCGTCAGAATCCCTGGGGCTGCTGTATCCGTAGGACGTCCCCTCACAGTCTCAGTGGGTGACCAGAGCCTCATATATATCCTATGTAAAACCTTGAATCTGGTGTGATAGCTGCAGGATTTCTGTTGAAACATGCACTTGTTGCAACAAATACTAAACATGCATATGGTCAGATGGCCCACGGACCAACCTGAGACTTGTATTCTGCACAATCTGCAGCTTTTGGATGAAGGGCAAAGATTAATTCCACATAGAATCATGACAGGTGGTACACCCCAACCAAAGCCAATAATAAATCTTCTTGGAAATGAGGTTAGATTTTTAACAACAGCAATGAATCTAGAACACATAAAAAATATATACCAAGAGAAGAGTTACCTACCTTTCAAATCTCTGTCATTTCAAATCTCCACCGAGGTCTATTGGACTTGTACTCAGACATGCACAGCCTCTCACGATACAGAAGTTACAGAGAAATAGCACTGAGTGTCTTAAGAATGACATGCAGGAATGGTCTAATTGACATCGCAATGACTCAGCGAGAAGGACATTATTATACAAATAGTGGAGCAAGGCAAAATTTCTTTCTAGCCTTAGATACTTGGGAGTTTTGCTCTGGGACAAGATACAGAGATAGGAAGAATGAAATAGCACTTGAATTTGAAGGGCAAATTGACTGTGACATTGTCACTAACTCTTTTCATCTGTTCATGATAAATGTTTCTATGTGAACCGTCACTCCTACTAGATTCATTGTATTTGACATTTGCCTTTATCAGATGATACGTTATAGTTCTTTTTCTTAAATTACTAGTAGTCTTGATTTCAACAAAACATTCTAGTTATATCCTGTTTGCAGCTTCATGCATTTTGTGTGTGTGAAACAACAGGAAATGGAAAGTAACTCATTATAAACAACTTCTTTCTCAACTAATGTGTACAGTATTAGTATATATAGGTAGTCTTAGACTTACAACCGTAATGGAGACTTACAACATCATGGTTGTAAGTCATGACAGTCAAAAAGCAGGTCATCCTTATGACAAACCTAATTTTACTATCTTTTTTACGTTGGTTGTTAAGCAAATGCTGCAGTTGTTAAGTGAACCAATTGTTCAAAATGGGACAGTTTTGCCAAAATTAGAAGTAAATGCCACTTTTCAACAAAAACTTCATACAGCACAGTCATGTGACCACGAGGGAGGGGGCCACTGGAACTTCAGAATCAGGTCGTACGTACTCCTGGGCTAGTCTGTCATAACTTAGAACAATCACTGAGTGTACCTTGTACACCTTATGATGACTTGATATCATGTATACCTTATCACTACAAGAGGGAAAACCAACAATTATTCACTGTCCAACCTCAGGGCATGTAAATTTCAGAGTGCACAAGTTGAGGCCACAGACAGCCATCAAGACTTCCAGATTTTATCACTGATATTTTGATATTCTGCTTATACAACAAAGCAGAAAAGTGGATAACACAGAGATAACTGTGTTTAAGTAACTTAATTTAAATTTTATTTTTGCCCAAGTCCTATCTAGCTGTGCCAACTTTTAAGCATGCAGCTTCTAGTATGCACCCCAAACATTGGGCTTAACAAATGTTTTGTAACTTGTTGCCAAGAAATAGGACTTGATTCTAGATTTTTTAGGTATGCTACCTCTCCACTAAATAAGATTTTCTAAGAACAATAATTGGAATCAAGGTTAACTTTTTATAAATGTTGAGAGTGACTGGTAAGATAGCCAGGTTGAAGACGAAAGAAAGATGCTTCACAGCGTAGAATGTTATACTGGACTTCAAATTAAAATAGTTAATTGGGTTCAAAAAAGACATATTAAAGAAATAGAAAAATATTTGAATAAAATGGCCAGTCATAAAAAAAAAGTACAGTGTATTGGGCGTTAGCCATAAAAGACACAAATTTATAATGGACTGCCCTTGCAATACTGTCAGAGGTGGGTTCCTCCCGGTTCACCCAAACCAGTAGCGACCCGCTGGTGACGTCATGATGACATCACGGATCTGGTTCGGTCGGTGCCGGTCCGTGGGCGCTGCCATCTTTTTTTAAATTTTTTAAAATTTTTTAAATTTTTTTTCTTCTGCGCATGTGCAGAAGCTGAGTTTACCATCTTGTTTTTGGCTTTTTAATTTTTTTTTTGTTTTTTTGCACTGCGCGTGTGCGCGTGCGCCCACACGGCGCAGCTACGTGGCGCGGGAGGAAGCGAACCGGCAGCGAGGTAAGTTAGAACCCACCCCTGAATACTGTGCATAGGTATGTTCTTCTCAGCTAAAAACAAGCATCAGAGCTAGAAAAGGTGCAATCTGGGGCAACCAAAATGATCAGGAGCTCTTGAAACAATTCTCTGTGGAGACACTGAAGGTTTAGTTTATAAGAATGATAATCAACAGTGAATGTTTAAAAGGCTGTAAAGTACAATAGAGGCAGCTAATGTGGAAAAAGCATCTTCCTCAATGTATATAGACTTGGCAACATCTGGCAGGAGATTCAGCAAGAACAAAAGGAACTACTTCTCTCTACACAGCATCTAATGATTTTATATTATTAACTGAAAACCTATACGATTACAGCTACTAACAGAGATTGATGTATAAATAGGTAATAGGTAAATAAGAGGCAAATCATGTCAAATCAAGGAGGATGGGTTAATATTTAGATTTTTAGGGAATCCCAAGACTATAGACCAGTGATGGCGAACTTTTTCGGCACTGAGTGCCCAAACCGGAACGCACGTGCATGTGCATGCATGCCGGGGCACCGGAAACCCGAAGACCAGCTGGCCGGCGCGTGCATGCCTGTTTTTTGGCCATTTTCAGGCCGTTTTTTGGGCTGTTTTCAGGCCGTTTTCTGGCGCTCCAGCACCCGCGAAGGCCAGCACCGGAAACCAGAAGAGCAGCTGGCGACGGCGCGCGTGCCCACAGAGAGGGCTCTGCGTGCCACCTCTGGCACGTGTGCCATAGGTTCGCCATCATGGCTATAGACTGAACCGGAAAAGGACAATGACAAACAGTTCCACATTATTGACAAGAAAACAACACAAATGTGTCCATGAACTGAACTCAATTTGAAGAAGATTTTTACTTCATACCTTATTTATAACTTATTGGTGGCAACCTGTATGTATACAAGACAGGGATCCACCCTAGGTAGCGATTTAGTTTCATCCTGGGAAGGCTACGTTTGTTATGGGAACAGGCTATTTACTTGCTTTACTAAAACCAAAATACAGTTAGCTGCCAATATGAACTTTTGTCATCCTTTTGATAATCCTTAGGGAAAGATGAATATTTTGAGGTTTTTTTTCTATATAATGGAAGTTAGATATAGTTTTTATACAACATGGCTGTCATGGCCGACTTGCTGTGCACTTTTGCTTGCAGCCAGACAAAAGGAGGAGGAAGGGTATGATTGGAATGTGAGTTGCTGGAAGGGAATTGAGAAATTCATGTGCACCGTCTGTGGCCTGGGAGAATCTTGACACCTCAAGGTCGAACGATGAGAGCCTTCTGAACCAAGCAGACTTTTCCCAAAACAAAGAAATTGGGTGAAACTCAAGCCTGGTCAACCTTTGAACTGGTCTCTCGAGTGCCAAGTCGCATTCAAAGTGCCTCTTTGCTGCGGAACCAGTCCTAAAACACCCAGACGAGCCTTTTGTGATGCAGGCAGATGCTAGTGATGTAGCTATAGGCACTATATTGCCAAGGGGGAGCTCCAGCCCTACACCTATATATCCTACAAACTTTCAGGAAACTGTCACCTAAGCAAGTCCGGTGGGCTCAATACTTCAACACTGATACCTACCGGGGGGGGTGGGATTTCCTCTTTTCCGGATGCCACAGTACAACAGTGCCCAAGAGGAGGTCAATAACTCATCATCCCATCCAGACAGTTAGCGCCAGCCCTCACGAGGCAGCAGAGGACACCACCATTGCAATCAGCCAAAGATCTAACGCAACCATTGAGAGATGCTTTAGCAGACGATGAGTGGTTTCTACAACAGAGTCACAATACTAGGGCAGCGGGGCATTTTGGATTTGTAAAGACTCTCTATGAGCCATGGTGGCGCAGTGGTTAGAATGCAGTAGTACTACAGGCTACTGCTGCTGACTGCTGGTTGCCTGCAGTTTGGCAGTTCAATTCTAACTGGCTCAAGGTTGACTCAGCCTTCCATCCTTCCGAGGTCCGTATAATGAGGACCCAGATTGTTGGGGGCAATATGCTGACTTTGTAAACCGCTTAGAGAGGACTGTAAAGCACTGTGAAGCAGTATATAAGTCTAACTGCTATTGCTACCTAGTGAAGAGGCAGATCTGATGGCCAAAGATAAAGGACATAGAGGCTTATGTAGCCAGCTGCACTGTATGTGCTTTGATGAAATGGTTGCCTGGCAAGCCCCCAGGATTGCTGCCAGTGGCCAATCCCACAAACCCCTGGAAGGAAATCTCTATGGGCTTTATTGTGGAGCTGCCAGAAAAGGCTGGGAACACCGTGATCTGGACTATTACTGACTTGTTTTTCAGACAAGCCCATTTTGTGGTGTGCCCCAGGATTCCTTCAGCCCAATCCTTGGCTAAGCTATTTGTGCAGCATGTGCATAGGGTCCCGAAGTGTATCGTCTCAGACCAGGGAGTGCAATTCACGTCAAAGTTTTGGTAGGAATTTCTGAGTTTGATAGGCTCCTCCCAAAGACTTAGCTCCGCCCATCATCCTCAAACAAACGGGACTTGTGAATGCGCAAACTCAGTCCTGGAGCAATACCTGTGATATTATGTGAACTACCAAAAAACCAATTGGACTGAGCTTCTGCCATTTGCAGAAGTGGCCTATAACAACTCAGTGCATAGTAGCACTGAATTTACCCCTTTCCGGGTGGCCACAAGGGTAGAGTCCATGCCTATGCAAGAACTCCCTCAGGAGAGACCCTTGTCAGCCTCATTGACTGAGTAGATGGACACTTTGAAAGCCACATGGGTCACAGTGCATAAGGCACTAGAAAAAGTGAGGGAAGCACAGAAGAGACAAACAGACAGGAAGAGAGAGTTCAGAGTAGGAGATAGAGTGTACCTGGCCATAAAGTTTTTGAACCTAGGGCAACCCTGCTAAGTTGGGACCCAAATACATAGGACCTTTCTCAATTTTCTGGATTGTAAATCCGGTGACAGTGGAATAAGGTTTTTCATTCAGTGTTTCAGTATAGTCTATTGACATCTTTCTGTAGCTCAGTGTTAAGACCTGTTATGAAGCCACCTCCCCCTCCCATCCTAATGGAGAGGAACATTTTGAGATCAAGGAAATCCTTGACTCCAGGTACTACAAAGGGAAGTTGCAGTATTTAGTATTATGGAAGGGATACCCTTTAGCAGATGTAGAGTGGGTGGCAGCAAAAGATGTTAGGACATCTAAACTTATTCACAACAGATTAACAGATTTAACAGAGTTGGAAGGGACCGTGTAGGTCATCTAGTCTAACCCCTCACCCAAGCAGGAGACCTTACACCATTTCCGACAGATGGCAGTCCAGTCTCTTCTTGAAAACTTCCAGTAATGAAGCTCCCACAACCTCCGAAGGCAAGCTGTTCCATTGGTTGATTGTTCTCACTGTCAGAAAGTTCCTCCTTATTTCTAGGTTGAATCTCTCCTTGATCAGTTTCCATCCATTATTCCTTGTCTGGCCTTCAGGTGCTTTGGAAAATAAGTTGACCCTCCTCCTCTCTGTGGTAGCCCCTCAAATATTGGAACACTGCTATCATGTCTCCCCTGCTCCTTCTCTTCACTAGACTAGCCATGCCCAGTTCCTGCAACCATTCATCGTATGTTTTAGCCTCCAGTCCCCTAATCATCTTGGTTGCTCTTCTCTGCACTCTTTCTAGAGTCTCAACATCTTTTATATAGTATGGTGACCAAAACTGAATGTAGTATTCTAGGTGTGGTCTTACTAAGGCTTTATAGAGTGGTATTAGTACCTCGCCTGATCTTGATTGTATCCCTCTGTTAATGCAACTTAGGATTGCATTGGCTTTTTTGGCTGCTGCCGCACACTGTTGGCTCATATTTAATTGGTTATCCACTAAGACTCCAAGATCCCTCTCACAGTTACTGCCCTCAAGTCTGGTTTCACCCAGTCTATATGTGTACTTTTGGTTTTTCTTGCCTAAGTGTAAGACTTTACCCACCTGGCCCCTATAGGATGTTGAAGCCGAAAATTCTATGTAATGTAACCTCGTGCATTTTTGCTCTCTTGTAGGACTAATCTTTCTTCTGGTCGGCATGTCATGGCCAACTCGCTGTGCACTTTTGCTTGAAGCCAGACAATAGAAACCAGGGAGGGGGAGGGGCATGATTGGAACGTATGGGTGACTGGGAGGGAATTGAGGAATTCATGTGCCTGGGAGAATCTTGACAGCTCAAGGTTGAACGATGAGAGCCTTCTGAACTGAGCAGACTGTTTCCCAAAACAAAGAGATTGCACTGGATTGGTGGACAATGGACACCCAATGCCCAGGGAGGAAAGGGGAGATTTTAACTATGCGCGAAAACATCAGAACTGTCTTTGCTTCTACTGTGCCTATATGGATCTATCAGTAAAGTTATATTCTTGGTAAAATAATGTCCCAGGAGTATCTTTTGCTGCATATGCCAACGGGATGGTTGACAATGACACACACAGGGAAGAGAGCCAGAAAAAAATAACCTTTGAGTTAAATAACACTGGAAAAAATGATCACACCATATGAATGGCTATCCTTGAGAAGAAGAAAAACAGGAGAAATAACTGAACTTAGCGCTATCATCTTGCCAAATGTTAGGAGCAACTTGCTATTTTAAGACATCCAGCTTCTGAAAAACATAATTCATTATTAAGAACTTCATATGAGAGCATGAAAAGATAAAAGCAATAAAATGGTCAGAAAAAGCCTTATGCATTAAACAATTGCTTAGAAGTTGTTACTGTTTAGTGACTGTTATCTACAGACATACCATTGTAATTTCTGTTATGAAAAAATAATAAGAGAGGTAACAAAAGAAGACAGAATCCTTGAAATGTCCAATCTTAAATCTCTGCATCTAAGCACTGCTAAAGATGAACACGTAAGGTTTTCAGAGAGAAGATTCCTGGAGCCTCTTAACTGGACAAATGTAGTATTCTCCCACTATCTTTCGGATGGTTGCTCTTACTTCATTATAAAGTTTTCAAAGTTATTGTTTATGGTAACACAGTATCTTAGTTTATGAACATACGATTTGCTCACTATGTAAAATCAATATCAAGTTCATGAAATAACGTAGAATGCTAGGTAGACAAACAGGGGAAAGAATCTAAAGCAGTATTTCTCAACCTTGGCAACTTTAAGATGTGTGGACTTCAACTCTCAGAATTTCCAAGACAAGGTTTTTCCTCACCCCCAGCTTTGCGGGCTAGGGAATTCTGAGAGTTGAAGTCCACGCATCTTAAAGTCGCCAAGGTTGAGAAACTCTGATCTAAAGGGTATAGTATAGAAAGCCAAAAGGAGTTGGGATCTTGATTGAAAGCTAACAATCTTTCAAATTTCCAGATAATGGCCAAGTCAGACACTTGACTAGGTAAATGTTTTGGAAGTATTACCTTTGTAACTGTAATAATTCTAATTTTAAGATAGAAGAGTCATATTTCTGCAATTAAAAACAAACTATCATTGTGAAACAAGCTAATGTTTCTTTTTTACACAATACAAAATAGTGTTAAATATAATCTGCTGTATACTGACCAGAGTAACTTTTTTGTAAATGGGCAGCTGTATCAATCTGATAAATAAATCAATAAAGGATACATTTATTGGGTTTTTCATTTCAAAAAGCGTAAAAAAGTAAACACTTGTTTCCAGCAAGCTTAACTCCTAGTGAGTGTGCGTGCTGTTTTCCAGACAACCAGAAGAAATGGTTTGCCAGGGATGTCTTCTGGCCTGCTTTTTTCAATTTGGGCTCCTGGGATCTCTTTATGCCTCCCATTCAAGCACCAAACCAGCTGTGATCCTATTTAGCCTTTTATGTGTTTAGCCATTTCAAACCCTGGTTTATATCCCAGAAGTACTGAAGAAACTGGTAGATGTGATCTTGGAGCAAAATCTTTCAGATCTCCTGCAGCACGGGGGAACTGCCAGAGGACTGGAAAAGAACTTTTTTTTTTCCTTCAAGAAGGAAAAAACAAGTGATCCAGGAAACTACAGACCAATCAGCTTGATATCAATACCTGCAAAAATTCTAGAAAAGATAATCAAACAGCAGATTTGTGAGCACCTAGAAACGAACAAAGTGATCACTAGAAACCAACATGGATTTGTTAAGAACAGATCATGCCAGACAAACTTTATTGCTTTCTTTGATGATGAAGTGACTCGATTAGTGGATCAGAGAAATGCTATGAATATAGTTTACTTGGACTTTAGTAAGGCATTTGACAGAAGTAGACCACAACCTACAATGTGGGAGAAACAGTACCACCATTAGATGGATTTGACCAACTGCACTTAGCATGTAATGCTTAATGGAACTGCATTTACACGGAGGGAAGCATGCAGTGAGGCACCTCTGCCTTGGGCCAGGTGCTCTTCAACATCATAAATGATTTAGATGAGGGGATCAAAGGGGGACCCATCAAATTTGCAGACGATACCAAACCAGAGAGATATTCAATATTCAGAAGGATCTTGACAGGCTTGAGTATTGGACCCTATCCAACACGATGCAGTACAATGGTGAGGAAAGCAAGGTCCTGCACTTAGGCAGGAAAACCCAAATGCACGAGTATAAAATAGGCAGTACCTAGTTCAACAGTAGTTAAGAGGGGTCCTGGTGTCCTAGTCAACTTAAGTATGAGCTAGCAATATGCTGCAGCTGCCAAAAAAGAATTAGGATTAGAATCAGAATAGAGCTGGAAGGGATCTTGGAGGTCTTCTAGTCCAGCCCCCTGCTCAAGCAGGAGATCCTATACTAGTGATGGCTAACCTTTTCCGGACTGAGTGCCCAAAGCGCGCATACGCAAATGTGTGCACGGCCAAACCCCCAAAATACAATGTGCGCGCGGCCCCGTGTATGCGGCCCCACCCCTGTGCATGTGTGCATGGCCCCCCGCACGCGTGCCCCTCCCGCATGCCCCCTGCCCCCG